>NJDD01000040.1:11015-21651 GCA_002245505.1 Calephelis nemesis
AGATCCAGTAGGAAAGCATCCTACACATTAAGTTTGGTATATGTGGTTAGCAACTAGCGAAGTTAAAAAAATAGATTATAAAAACACACTGTTTCGTAGTAATGTAGCGGCAAATCATTTATTTATTCATTCATACAATTAATTTATTTAATCTAGTTACATAGTGCATTAATGAAGTGCCTCTTTCTTCTATCGTGTTTTTTTTAATCGCTTTTATGGTTTACGGTTTAGGACTTGACTTCGTGACGTCCAGGGTTCGATTCCCAGTCGGGCAATAAAAAGAAAATTTGTTTTTTTTAAATATTTTTTTTGGGATTGGATGTGTGCCCGGTTAGGCGATAGGCTTGCCACCTATCACACTGTGGGACATAGTGTCTTCGGCTAGTGGGTGCCCTGGTTTGTCCTCTGCTAACATCTTCGGGGATATGGGCGTGAAGATACTTTGTTTTTCTAATGATATTGGAAGGAAAACTAACAGATTTCCTGATGGTAAGCAATTCACGACGCTGAGAAACACCAAAGTTGGTAACGGTGCGGTGCCAACCTGAGGCCGGGATGTAAGACCTCGAGCAAAAGTAAGTTTACATAGCCTCTCGAGCGCCCAGACGTCAAAATGTCAAAATACCGTTAAGCGCCCAAAGTAAATTTAACGTACGGACGTAAGTTGGTGGTCAGCGTTTAAATGCCTATTTAGAAGTAAATATGTATGAAAGTACTAGCCAATTTGTATATATTCAGAATCTATATAAAATTGACTTTATTTAGTATATGAAATAAACAAAGTTTGTGTATAAATAAAGGTAATTCAAAAGGTCTAATCACAGAATTGTGTAAATTTACGCAGGTCATTGTAGAAAAATGCATATAATCACTAATATGAGGCCTTACGGGCACAATAAAAGGTGTATTAATATTAATTACTATTTAGTCATTTTATCAATATAAATAGATATAAAATCATATTTTCATTCAATTTGTCAAAGGAAATCGATTTGAAAAGTAAGTCCTAAAAGCGAAAATATCTTTGAAAGCCATTTATTTTCAAATCCTTTTTTGGCGATAATTATCCACTTATTCTCTATATTTTTTGGTTTATTTGATGTCAAAAATAATAACGAGTGTTTTTTTAAAACAAAACGTGTAATAAAAGTAATCTGATATTTAAAAATCTTAGGGTAAGAAGAAAAAACAGACAAAAATACCAGTACCGAAGATGAGGCTGTAAAAAATAAACCATTCTTTACTTCCACAAGTGGATCAACTTTTCAAAATGTACAATAAATATGGAACCATTAAAGCGAAACTATTATGTTTACTGTTTTGCTAGAGTTATTAAAATCAATCGGAAATATTGATGAAATTTCGAGCCGCACTGAGAAATAGGAACAAACAATACATGGAGTCGTCTTTTTTTTACTTTTAATTAATGTGCATATTATAAAAAATTCTCTGAAAAGTTTATTTTTATTTTAATTTTTAAGTTTCACTTACATTTAATAATAACATTTTTTTTCTTTCAACAACATTTTTGTGTATACTTATAGAAAATATTAATAAAATAAACAAAAAGAAATCAATCAAAGATAACAAAAAATTAAAAAGTGTAGTAGTACTTGACACATTGAGCGTAGACGGTGTTCGATCAAACATTTTCAAACATAACATTAGCTACTTATCAAAAAGTTTCTTCTTGCAATAGCTAAACCACAACACCATAAAATCACGCCTCAAAGTAACTAACTGCCGAGACCAATATGACATCACCCACTTCAAAGAGTACTCGACTTTTTGAATAAACAAACGTCTAATATATACATGTGTGTAACACAGATCTGTTGTTTGTTTCATTAGCTACAATATTTTATAAATTGGAAAGGGACAAACATTGTTCACAGGCTTCATTTTAATATTTTTCGAACAACCTGCGTGATCACCATGTAACGGTGGTGGGCGCTTAACGAGGGTAAAAAAATCCACCGTAGAACGGTGGTGGGCGCTTGAGAGGATAGGTAAGTTTAAGGTGTGTACTCTGTGCGAAGGTATGTGTAATTGCAAGACTATTTGCTTAAAAAATTTCACTAAGACCGGTCCAACGGTAGACGGTTGAATAAAATATCCCCAAACGTTTAACCGCCTCACAAACTTTCCCATTCACTATTTAGGATTCAGCATTTTAATTATTACGTACATAGATAAAATTTTTGCCAACTTTCACGTACATTTTTAAATTATATCATTAGCATATCCTTACATTGAATATAATGAACTAACGGTTTAAAATACCCTTGATACTCAGTGACATAGTAAGAATAACGGAGTTTCTCTATGTCTAGACGTGGTCTCACCTGCTCCCCCACCGCATGTTAAAAAGTTCTGTGGTAGCATGATGTTTTATAAATAAATAAAATGTTCCTGGTAAAATATACGACCTGGTCCAACGTCGCTGAAGCTAGCCAACAAAAAAGATAATCAGTGTAACCCTTTCGCTGCTTCTGCAATTAATTAATTATAGTTGAACATCATTTTTACTTTAACGGTTTAAAAGCTTCAAATAATAATATAAACATAGTTATATTGACAAGACTTTTAATTGATGGGGCTTATTTTCATTAACATTCTTTTTTAGTTTTAATCGCCAACTATGAAGTTGAATGCCTAGAGTACAATATTTTTTTGCCTTGAGCTAGAAACGAGGAATTTGGTGAATTTACAGCTTATGACACCACAAATAATAACCAGTACCGGAAATCTCGAGGACGTAACATTTTCAGGTTTTTTTTTATTTTTTTAAACTTTCTCGGAAGTAAATCACTTACACCCCTGTAGTGGGCGTATACCTCTGGTGCGAGAGTTGGATGTTGGCGTGGTGAATGAGTACAGAGTACCAAACAATAATCCAGTGCGAAAGTTACGGCGACGACGGCGACGACGACGAATTAATTGTAATTGAATTTTTTTTTTAACATTGTACTGGATAATTTTCTGCCTTGAGCTAGAAACGCGAAATTTGGTGAAGTTACAGCTTATGACACCACAAATAATAACCAGTACCGAAAATCTCGGCGAAGCAACATTTTCAGGTTTTTTTTTATTTTTGCGTCGCCGTAACTTTCGCGCTGGATTATTGTTTAGTACCCTGTACTCATTCATCACGCCAACATCCAACTCTCGCACCAGAGGCATACGCCCACTACAGGGGTGTAAGTCATTTACTTCCGAGAAAGTTTAAAAAATTAAAAAAACCTGAAAATGTTGCGTCGCCGAGATTTTCGGTACTGGTTATTATTTGTGGTGTCATAAACTGTAACTTCACCAAATTTCGCGTTTCTAGCTCAAGGCAGAAAATTATCCAGTACAATGTTAAAAAAAAATTCAATTACAATTAATTAATAGAAAAAACTGCGTCGCCGTAACGTTCGCACTGGATTATTGTTTGGTACTCTGTACGCATTCATCACGCCAACATCCAACTCTCGCACCAGAGGCATACGCCCACTACAGGGGTGTAAGTGATTTACTTCCGAGAAAATTTAAAAAAATAAAAAAAAAACTGAAAATCTTGCGTCCCCGAGATTTCCGGTACTGGTTATTATTTGTGGTGTCATAAGCTGTAAATTCACCAAATTCCGCGTTTTTAGCTCAAGGCAAAAAAATATTGTACTCTAGGCATTCAACTTCATAGTTGGCGATTAAAACTAAAAAAGAATGTTAATGAAAATAAGCCCCATCAATAAAAAGTCTTGTCAATATAACTATGTTTATATTATTATTTGAAGCTTTTAAACCGTTAAAGTAAAAATGATGTTCAACTATAATTAATTAATTGCAGTAGCAGCGAAAGGGTTACACTGATTATCTTTTTTGTTGGCTAGCTTTAGCGACGTCCTGGTCCACTACCAAAATAAGCAAATTATATGCTTTTGTTATGGGTGGTCAATCATATTGATACACTGGCACGACTAAGTAAGGTACCGGTAAGGTGGAATTATCGGTTTGTTTTGTTAGTAACCGTAATTAAGTGGTAAAGTTTTCAGGTTCAGATAGGTTGGCAGATGTCAGTGCTCGTCACTGTCGTATTCCGATTTGGAGAGTGTAGTGGCAGGTAAACCACTAACGCAATGGACTTAATAGTCTAGCTAAAGTTTGGCAACGCACCAATATCATCTTAAGGCATATTTCATCAGGAGATCTGTAGAATAAAAAAAGCCTCTAATGTAGACTAGAATAAAGTCGTCTTGCCTTATAAGATTTCCTATCACAAAAGGAATCATAGAACATTTTCTTTCCAGCTTACTCCTGATAGTCCACTTCCAGGACATTGAAGGTCAGACACAACACAGGCTAGACAACACCAATTACTGTCTGCCGAATGGCTAGGAGACTACATTAATATTAATCAATACGTTAAGGATTTTTATAGTTCACCAACACCGGAAGAACTCTCGAATAGGGTTGCCAATGTTTAAAAAAGATCAATATTATATGTTGCATAGAAACAGCCTTCAGAATAAAAAAATCAGATTTCTATGCCAACCACAACAATACAAAACAATATACTCACACATGTAAAACACAGTTCCGTAAATAATACATTTACGGAACATTCATAGAATCAAGATAAATAATAGAATTAGGTATTTTTATACAGATAGATAGGTATGTTTAATAAAACATGAAAGCAAATTAAGAATTATTTGTGCATGACGACTTTTTTAATACATTCAAATCATCATCTTTATTATTTTCACATAACCTGAGGAAGGTTATTTCATCCAATGACGAAATATATCGAAAGAAGAATTTACACTAAACGAATGGAACTTTACAAAGTTTCAAAACCGTGGTATTTCTATTTTCTTATACTATTACATACTTATATAAAATAAGAAAAGTATCAAAACCGTTTGAATGCGGCACATGTTCTAAAGCGACCTATTTTGTTATCCTCGACTTAAAATACTATTGTTAAATGACGGTGTCAAGTAAAATACGCCAATTAATATTGGTCGCACTATACTAAATTGCTTAAAATAGCGATGGATGGGTTCACATCTCTATGCGGTTAGGGCGGGTGTGACAACCCTAGCCCCACGTCGGGCGCCAATCTGTCCGGGGGTGGCGCGATCAATACTACCCGCACGCACATTCCTTGACTATTTTATTGCATATTTTTTTTATAAACCTAGCCTCTCCCTATTCGTACACGAATACAGGTCTGGTACACGTCGGGACGGTGAAATGAGATGTCGGAATGCTTCGTCACACACAGTCGTAATAAGAGTTGTATATGAATAACGTCCAGAATATATATGCGAAATTCCTTTACGGAATCCCGTATTCTTTTTCCGAAAAACTCTAAATGCGGTAACTTCATAAACGTGTATGGATTCGCAACGTTCGAAATTTTTGGAAACGGAATTCCGTATGCATGCCCCCAAATACATTAGGAATTTTACGGAATTCCGGACCCCCGTCCTAAGTATCTCTGGACAAATAACACAAATTGAATCTCGTACCAAAGTAAGCACATTATATCCTTGTGTTACGGGTTCCAGTCAACGATACTAATACATAGAAATACTTAAACACTGACGGCAGTATTTCCAAGCAATTTTAAATCGAACTTGAGCCTCTATACATATCTGATCTAAAACCACATTATATATAATATGCTAGCGTCACAAGAACCATTAATTGTGAGGGCTATATGAAACTAGCTGCTCCGGCGAACTTCTTTCCACTCGTGCAGTTTGTATGGGAAAAATCAAATACATATACATACATACATTCAAAAATTTATTTACGCTTTGCGGAGTAGGTAGACTAGCAACTGCCAAGTGTCACGATCCTTGCAGGCCCGGGGGCTGGTTATGTAACTCAGTGACCAACTCAAAATGGAAAAGTGTCATTTGCGTTTCCTATCTCTATGTATTTTCGTTAGCCCCTGGCAAATATAAAAACACGTCATTTGACGGATCTTGATGTTTACTTTACTATTTTGAGTTGGCAACTGAGATACATAATTAGCCCCCTGGCTTTCTCCACGTCTTGTTTTCGTTTTTCAAACAAACACGTTGTGTTAAGGAAATGGGCGAAGTTAAGGGCAACGGTTAGTATTGTATACATTAATTATACCCATCCGGTTAACTTTTCTCAAAAGTGAAACATTATGCTGTAATTATTCGCATGAAATATAACCCCCAAAAAATGCAACCCTTCTATTAAATTCTAAGAAACGTTATGAATACCTATTGCGTGCAAAACCAGCCTCGATTCGCAGCTTTGTCCAAATTTGACCGATTTTGATGAAATATGATTTTATATTTATTATTTCGCAACACTTAGTTAATTTACAGTTAAGTCAATGCATAAAAAAAATTAGAAAACATTAATTAGCATCTTCGCGCCCATATCCCCGAGAAGGTAAGCAGAGGCACAACCAAGGCACCGACGACTAGCCGAAGACACTAAGTCCCACAATGTGATAGGTGGCAAGCCTATCGCCGACCGGCACAATAATCCAATGCCGAGAACGTTTTTTTTTAATTAGAAAATTGGAAAAAACAAATTTTCTTTTTGTTGCCCGACCTGGGATTCGAACCCGGGACCTCATGCAGCCAAGCCTAACACCTGGACCGAGCCTAAATAGACCTAGAACCGCTAGATATTGATCGTCTCTGTGGCGACCAATATCATGTATCAATTTATTATTGAGCAACACTCACCGTCGAACTTACGAAGGTCAATTAACATTTAATCAATGATTTTGTCATGTTAAGACCATCTGCCTTCCTGTGCCAGGCAGCTCGTAAAAGGCGAGTATAGGCTCACCGTCACTAACACCGTGACATCTGACCAGGTGGTAGAGTTTCGCAGCGACGCACCCGGATTGGTACCACCGCCTTACCTATTCCAGCCGCCATAACGTCATGACGTGTTCCGGTTCGAAGGGTAAGGTAGCCGGTTAACTTACTTTTGCTCGAGGTCTAACATCCCGGCCTCTGGTTGGCAACGCACCATTACCACCTTTGGTGTCTCTAGGCGGCGGAAATTTCAGTTCCTGAACCATCAGGAAATCCGTCTGCTTGTTTGCCTTCCAATGTTAATAAAAAAAAAATGTATAGAATGTTGTATAGATGTAAGCTGAATGACTGATTATGGTCGGTTCCTATAATCAACAAAACGTAATCCTTAAATTTAACCATTCGTCGTTTGCTCAAAAGTAACGGAGCGTTACTCTTATTTTTTTTAAAACGTAATTGTCAAAAACGAAAAACCATTGTTAGCAATCTCACTATATATACAATTATCTATCTATCAGCCGTAATAAAAACGACTCGTTTCTTGAACATAGAAACAGGGCGTAAAAGATAATTGACGTTTCCTATCACGGCATTTAGTTCATTTACAGTTAAGTCAATGCAAAATAAATTATTTGTAAGCTTACAAAAAAAAAAAACATTGTCACAAAATTCTCGTTTTTATCAAAACGAATATTTTTTGTGACTCTTCGAATAAAATAATTTCAGTACTTTATTCGTTATCCACAATAAACAAGAATTGAAAAAAAAAACGCCAAACCCAAAACGCCGAAACTTCTGTATCTCACCCCTACCCCTCCCCAAACGTCCCCCACCCAAGCGACCTTCACTACCCGAAATTTATATTTCACGTTGCGCGAAACGCTCCCACCCGTTCCACTGGCGGGTGTGGTGGGGTCGTCACATACCCACGCGTTACATTAAGCGATGAATCAAGTCGAAATCAATCGGACCACTGTAAGACAAGACCGGGTCACGGTCCAACAGTCGAACCATTGAACGTAACATTGATTATACTAATTAGCGTGACGCCGATGGACTCGAACCCGCACTTGAATGAGGTCATTTAAGACGAACTTCACAATTGTTTGGTCAAGCAATCAGGTAGCTGGTGGCCTGTAACATCAGTGCTCGCTATCGACGTGTTCCATGACGGTGTGAGGGGTAGCAGTAGATTTGTGCAGTAGGCCTAACACCACAGCCACAGATCAGCAGCGCACCTATAACATCTATGGTGTCTATAGGCCACAGTTGTCTCTCAACATCAGTAGATGACTCGTTGACCTTCGTTGACTTTTCGTTGACCTTCTTAACCCGTGTTGGTCCGGGCTCCTATGCAGAATAGACCACCTGAGTTCCTGCCGCCAGGCAGCTTGTAAAAGGCGAGCGTAGGATTACCGTCACTAGCACCGTGACATCTAACTAGATGATAGTGTTTCGCAGCTACTCGTCCGGATTGGTACCACCGTCTTACCTATTAATGTTCCGATTTGGAGGGTATGAGGATAAACTTACTTTTGCTCTCAGCCTAACCTCCCGACCTCAGGTTGGTAACGCACCATTACCACCTTTGGTGTCTATAGACAGCGCGAATTTCTTACCACCAGGAAATCCGTCTGCTTATTTTCCTTCCAACATCATAAAAACTATACATCGACGGTCATAACAGTAAATTCTGTAGGTACGAAACCGCGGGAAAAAAGCTAGCGAGTGATGACGTCAGACCCCTAAAACCTACCACGCCAGTATAATCAATGGGAGGCCAACGACCGCGCCGTTCTCAGAGCATTCAAATACATCCGATTGTTGAATTTTCATGAGATTCGTAGGTAAAAAAATGTAATCGCAGCAAAAACTTTAAGAAACCATCTTCGACTTCAATAAGTAAGTCATTTAAGTATTTTGATCGATTTCTCCGAGATTCCATCATCAGATCTAGATCAGTAGGGTTACTTTAGAGAATCGATTATGGAATATTGGAATCGAGTGTGTCACTTGAGGTACTATTGAACATAATACTGGCGAATTATTAACATTTAGTATTAAACAAAACATTAATTTATAATAATTAAATACCTAATAAAATAATTTAGTAGGATTCGTTGAATTAAGTTGTAACTAAATTTTAATAATCCGCTAGTACTATGTTCAAAAGTACCTAAAATGACATAAACGACTGTAATTCTCATGAAATCGAAATTCCATAGTAACCCTACAGGTATCAATCCAATACCTTGGGGGTACGCCCTTTCAAAAAAAAATTTTTTAATAATCGGTTCGGAAATCATAAAGAACTAGCGGCCCGCCCCGGCTTCGCACGGTTATGAAATATACATATAAACCTTCCTCCTCAATCATTTTATCTATAAAAAAAACCGCATCAAAATCCGTTAGAATAGTTTTAAAGATTTAAGCATACAAAGGGACATAGGGACAGAGGAAGCGACTTTGTTTCATACTATGTGGTGATGAAAATAAACACCCATAACCAGAAATGCAGATATCATCAAACAAATGCCTGCCCCCCGTCGAAAATCGAACCCGAGCCTCGCGATTAGGTAGAGTTAGACGTGTACGCCAGCTCCTCGATCAACGTGGCGGTCAATAAAAAAGAATATCACTTTTCGTGTCTATAAGCCTTTCTTAAAATCGGTAAGCCAGTACTTGTTTATATTACAATACATACTACAAAAACAGTTAAGGACTCCTTCAGACGCCAACTCGCAACCCTAACTCACCTCCTGTGAAGTCTGCGAACTGCATAATGACATTTAATTTTTAACTACCCGCAAATACGACAAATGATAACGCTAATGCGATTTTCACACCTAAACTCTAACGAATAAACACTAGATTTGTGTAAGAATTTCACATTAAATTTGTTGACGTGAAGGTGATAATTCTTCGGAAAATAATGTATAAGTTTAGGGGTGTACGAAGATAGTCGATTATCGATCTTATTTACTAAATGATAAGATTGAAACTTCTGTGTCGTCGATGTTTTTAAAGCACACAAATATTTTCGGCTATATTCAACAACTATCCGTCAACCGCGGCTACGTTCGCATTTTAATATTCTTTAATTTTGCGAAGTACTCCCTATTTGCACAATTAATATAATATTTTGTTTTAAAAAAAACTTTCAGCTAAGTATTAATCGGTACATTCGTTTAAGAATTATGCAACCACAGACAGGACACACATGTCTTTTCCCTTCTGGCGTTATGAATAACTGGAGACAAACGAATATGCAGTTTAGCACAATTACGGCCAATATTAAAAGCCTATCTGAGATTAAAGATAGATCAGTTGCCTAGCAACCACTGCTATTTTTCAAAAAAATAATAAATAGCAACAAAACTTTATAAGGTTAATAATCTTTATCACTAGATAAGTAATTAACATTTGCCGTTAAACATTGTGTCTGTGGCGTCATAAAGCTTAGGATAGATAGATTTATTATTTTAGGATTATTATAGTATATAAAAATGCATAAGAAACATCCTTAATACAGACTACACTTTTATAAGTGTGTTTGTCACAAATCTTCTAAACAGTTGGATCGATTTGGATGAAGTTCCAAGGGGTTCTTGTATACTTTCAAATTCTAAAAAGCGGATGGATTTCGCTGGGACCAAAAGCATGCATTTGCAACACGGAGGTATGTATGTATATCTTTCGTTTTATTATTACTATTTGTATTTATGTATTTTATTACTGTTTGTTTGTTAATTACTATTTGTATAATATAGTCTTACTAAATACACATAATATATAATAATTGTGTAACATTAACATAAATAAATTACTAGCCA
>NJDD01000040.1:22133-32830 GCA_002245505.1 Calephelis nemesis
CTCCAGAGTTTGATGTTGGTTCGATGTCAAAAACCGTCTGTCCAGCCGGTTCATGAAATCTAGTCTGCTTGGAAAACAGATTTTGACCGATAATTTAAAGTAAATCTTTACAGATCTTAACTTGCATGTATAGTTTACATAACAAAGACGGCATAACATCACACGTATATTACTATATACATGTTACATTACTATGTAACAGGTATATAGTAATTGAACTCAATTACAGTTGAAGACTAGAAAAAACGTAAAGAAATCATAATTATAGTCTTTGATTACTAAGTGATTTCATATGAAAAGTCAACAATAAGAAGCTCCAAAAACAAAAATAAGTAGAAAACTTTTTTGTGGCTACTTAAAAAAATATTTCGTGTGTTTTTTAAGACCTTAAAAAACAAGGGAATTTTTGTTATATATGTCTTATTGGGACGCCATGGTTTGTGGTCAGGTACGATTTGGCCATCCTTCTTTAGAATTAGGTCGGCCAATTTAAAAATTAAAGTATAAGGTGTAAAAAGAGTAAAAATTATATAGCCGAACCGCACAATTTAAATAGTAGTAGTATACCTGGCAACCGATCCAAAATAGCACGATCTCTTATCATAGATAAATTGTTAAAATTTGCCGTTCAAATTCAAATTTTGCACGCCGCGTGCAGTTTGTTACCACTCAAAAGATAGGACAGTTTACATCTGAATTTATCGCGGGCAAAACCGAAGGCAACTAATCTTCTTATATATATAAAATCTTGTGTCACGATGTATGTTGCCAATAAACTCCAAAACTACTGAACCGATTTCGATAAAATTTCACATATATCTGTAGGCTGGTCCATCTTAAAAGATAGGATATTTTTATCCGAATGTTGGCGGGACGATACACTTACTACCATGCATTTAACACACATACATCTTTTATTTATAGTGTACTTTTTAAACTAAGAAGTTATATTCGTCTATAGTCCTACTGAATGTCAAACACTGTTACAATAATTGCGTAATATACTATACATATACCTTAATATGTATATCTTACAAGTCGGGTGTCGCGCGAAGACTGCGGTCATCGACACGTGACTCAGGCCTACCGAGACGTTGCGTGGGCTGTGACGTATCGATGTCGATAGGCTGTTCGGCCAGCACTAATCATAGGCTATATACCAAGACGGTGAACCAAATAAACATAACCTCATTTTTCGTACAATCGGCTATTATACTGTTGTAATAATAAACTATAAATATGAAATACTGGTTTTACGATTACGATACGATTTTCATACAAATTTTCATGCCCTATTATGTCCATTTGGGGGCGTTGAATTTTGAAAACTAAAATTAACCTACATTTGAACCCGAATCTTTAGCTATATGCATATCAAATTTCATCAAAATCGGTTGTGGTTTAGCCAAAATTTACCTTTTAATATGCTGTACACATATCAAATTTCATCGAAATCGGTTAAGCGGATAAAACGTCAAAGAGCGACGAAACTACGGCTTTCGCATTTAAAATATTAGTATGGATGTTGTGTAGAGATTAATAAGTTATAAAACATTATGTTTGTATATTTCAAAATCCCCTCTTTGTTGGTCTGGGTACATTGTGTAGAATAGACCTCTAATCTACATTCATCTCCAGACAGGAAGGTTATAGAGGTCATTGTCAATAATTAAGTCCTATGGGGGTGGAGCGTCGTGCTGAAACTTATCCGGGTAGGAATTCGTTTTACCTATTTCTGCCGCCACGTCACGTTGGCGATAGGCTTGCCATCTATCATATTGTAGGACTTGGTGTCGTCGGCTAGTTTTGTGTCTATTGTTTAGTGTCTCTGCCTACCTCTTCGGGATATGGGTGTGAAGATACTTTAAAATTGTAACAGACAATGGTGATAACTTAGTTGCGCACTCGCAAAACTAGTCTTAAGTTATCGCTAATTTCTTTCAACGATAGTAATAGAAAGAGATAAAACACGTTTAGTGCCGTCAGGTTTATCTGTACAGCCTGTCTGCTGATTTCAAAACGTCAAGAGTTCAAATGCCTGGACATGTAAAATGTCCATTTTTTTTCTTTCTGTTCCATTAGAAAATTGGTTGTATGAAAAGGGTAACGAATGTGAAGAAAGACAGGTTTGTTAGGATCGTGAGGTCTGGCACTCGATACTCTCTGCCTACCACGTAAAGGACTTGACGTGGAGATAAGTAAGTTAGTGGAAAAAGTTAGCATTGGTGTTTAGCAGAATTACCACTATTACCTAATCTATGGACGTTCTAGAAGGTTATAAAAATTGATTTGCAACCGTCCGGACCGTAGTTTAATCTTTACTAGTGGTCGCTTGTTGGTCGAATTTCGACCATAATAAATTTTAATATCTTGTTGATAAGGACGCCATCTTCATTTCTCAAGACCAACTACTTTGTTTCCAAACTGTATGATTATAGTTTGTGCGCCATCTGTGATATTTTATCGTTATCATCAATATATTTGTTTGTGTGTGTCAAATGCATGGTAGTGTGGGTAATGTTTCATTAATTGGTTTAATGTACTTTGTAAGCATTATTATTGAAAAATATTGGCCTTCTGCACTTCTCCTACACATAAACTATAAGTGTGCCAAATTTTATGTGTCCTGTCTAAAAAGGGGTCCAAAGTTTGGCATCACGTATTAATATATAGGATTATACGTATAGATCAACGTTTACGTTAACGTACGTAACGCACACGTGATAACATCACGTCAGGGTTACGGAAGTGCGTGGGATGTGTACCTGTCGGAACCATATCCTGACTCCCGCCGTTACGCAGGATGCCTTCAATTGAGGCCGCGGGGAGATAGCGTTGAGGTCGATAAGAATCAGACTGGATAGTGTATTATCCGTGGCTACTCTTGTTATTAAAATAAGCTACGCTACCTTTTTGATATTTGGAATGGTTAGCGAATAATTTTGAACAAATTGCTTTATCAGTATAAATAAATATCCCTGGACAAGTTACAATGCTTGTGTTATGGGTGTTAGTCAACGATACTAATACATAGAAATACTTACATAGATACCAAAATAAATTTAATAAACACCCAGACAAAGAAATGCATTCCCGTCGGGAATCGAAACCGAGCCTCGAGGTTGGTCGATGTAGTTAGGCGTGTACGCTAGCCACTCGAACAACGAGGAGATCAAAAGTAGTATAATTTATGTAGTAAAATACATTTTTCATTTAATCGAATTTGTTCGAGAATAAGACATAATATATAATATCGTTGCAATGACATCTGCAAGCTACTTCAAAGCTCGTTTGAAGCTTACATTATGAAATACGGCGACAACATACAGTGGTTTTATTCTACCTCCTTTTAACGAATTTTCGATGAGGTCATGTGTCCTGAAGCGAGTTTAACATTTTTTACAAGTCAAAAAAGTGCACAACGCCGCTGAAGACCTATTTCAGCTTTATCTGGACACGGAACGAAATCGTTCGTACTTTTTAACTAATTTGTAAATGTTTGTTGCAACTTACTTTTCTGAAGATGTCGATCACTTCTTCTTACACAATCTGGAACAAAAAGCACACTGTTAGGGCTCATCTTTAAGGCCCCATACTCAGTAAGCCAGAAGAGCCAATCACCGCACTCCCTCGTTACATGATTAGTGATTACTATGAAATACTGCGCTCTAAAGTAAACGTCTTAAGCGACAAATCACTATTTTTTACACTATAAAATTAATTTGAAAAAAAGTATAAAAACTGAAACACTTATCATTTAGGTTATAGTACTTATCTATTTTTATGTTAAATCTGGTGTCGATATTTTCATAATTGAAGTAGACAGTTGGGTTTTGCTTTCAAAAACGGGTTAACTTTTTGATTTTTTTCTATCGAGCAAAGTGAAATGAATCGTGTTTTCGAAACACCAGTCTTAAAAAGCATATTAATGTTAATCTTGTGTATTTTTGTCACCAAGATCCATGATTGCTTTGTATGAAAAAAACATTATACTGCTGACGTATTTTAGCGTATATGGCCCCTTAACAAGTTTTAGTTTACTTGTTCTTTTGAGTGAGTTGAAGCTAAGCAAGTTATTCACCGATTGGTAAGGTGACCAACGTCGCCCATGTACCCTAAGCAATGCAGGCAGATGAATCCTTCACTATACTTAGATAGCATTATAAAGATATAAAAAAAATATCTTTACGCCTATTATCCTCGAAGAAGTCGGCAGAGACACAACCACGGCACCCACGACCAGCCGAAGACACTAAGTCCCATAATGTGATCGGTGGCAAGCCTATCGGGCACATATCCAATCCCGAGCAACGTTATCTTTATTAGGAAATTGGAAAAACCCAATTTTCTTTTTGTTGCCCGACCTAGGACTCGAACCTGGGACCTCGTGCAGTCAAGTCCATCAACTGAACCGCTAGACCGCAGAGGCGATAATTATAAAGACATCTGCGTTGATAACTATACAAATGCAACACCAATGGCCTAACAGATTTAAGTGAGCTCTTTTCTTGAAGGAATTTAGTAATTTCTTCTTTATTTTTTAAACATAAAATGTAAAAACAAATAATAAAAATAGTAGTAGAAATTCGAAGTCTTGTGACACCTAATATTTCACTAACGTATTAAGCATTGCCTACCTGATACCAACCCTTTAAACCGGAACACGACAATAATAAGCAATTACCTTCTACATACACTTGCCGGACTCCATCTACATTGGCTAACTGCACCGCGCCAGTGAAACAATTCAGCAATCTAATAAAATAGGGACTTTCACTGACCTATCCTGCAAATATTTATTTATTGGGATAAAATAGGGGATGAAAGTTTGTGTAACAGCCCGTCAATTTAGAAGTCAAAATCTTCATTTTGCGTTTATTCAGAGATTTTTTTTTAATAAAGAAGTCAGAAAACAAGCACATTGTTTTCCTGATGGTAAGAGACAACCGTCGTTTGAGGACAACATGGATGTTATAGGTGCGTTGCTGTTCTGTTGCCGGGATGTTAGGCGTATTGTGCAAGTATATAGATTAGTCAATCTAGCCCCCGGATCGATAGTTACACAAATTAAATCTAACCCCAAAGTAAACTAATTATATGCTTGTGTCATGGGTGTTAGTCAACGATGCTAATACACAGAAATACTTAAATAAGTACACGAAAAATTAAATAAACACACCTACCAGACCTAAAAATGCCGATGAGAAAATATTTATCACACAGATATCTGCCTCCGTAGGAATCGAACGCGAGCCTCAATACTGGTAAGTGGTGTTAAGCTACGCTAACACCTCGACCAACGGAGCGGTCAAATACAATTAAGTCAGTCGAACACAGACCAAAGAGAATATAATCACTACGTTCTAAGAGACGGCACTTGGTACATCACTATTAGCTACGAGTAATAAAGAAAATCATACCAACCTTCTCGAAAAATATTTGTTGCCAACATTACATTGCAAATTCTAGTGATGTAACTGACAGCAAGAGATGTTATCGAAAAATACGATAACTAGTGTTGTCGCAACAAATCGATATCGATATTTTTATGTAGCCAGCAATGACATTCATATATACATTATTTACTTAATGATAATCTGTAATTTAAATAAAAAAACCAATGAGATAATAAATTTGAATTTATTTCAAATACAACAACTTTATTTCAAATAAATCTATGAAAATAGTACTTGCTTAATACTAATACTAACTTTTTAATATTAACATTACTAACACACTTTTGATGTGACTTCTTGCTAGCATTAATTTATAACTAAATAATTGGGTCCTGTCACTAAAACGGAATTAATAACTAAATGGTTTTCCTGTTACTGAAATGGAGTCTATATCTCAAAAACTTCCTTCACTTTACACTCATACAATAGTACAATTCCAAAGGTTAGGTTACGCTGAACACGACGATGTAGGTAACATCTGAAGGCAACAGGTAATTAATGTTAACTTTACATCAACAAAAGTAAGACGTAAT
Source organism: Calephelis nemesis (assembly GCA_002245505.1). NCBI lineage: Eukaryota > Metazoa > Arthropoda > Insecta > Lepidoptera > Riodinidae > Calephelis > Calephelis nemesis. The sequence goes on from NJDD01000040.1 coordinate 28,123, forward strand.
AACTAATACCCAAGCAATATGGCTGACATAGTTTTTATTTTACTTGACGTTTGCAGCTGTGTCATAAGTGTCATATTAGTGGTAATACCAACATAAAAATTAAACACGTTTTTATGTTGGTAAAGAGTACATAAATCACAAATATAAATTGAACCACGACGATGGCGGAAATTCATGCTTTCCGAAGTTCAAGATAATCTGGTTAAATCGAATGTATGAAAGTGACTACCCACTGACACAGACTCTATAAAAAACTAGCGGTCCGCCCCGGCTTCGCAGGGTATGAAACATACATATTAACGTTCCTCTTCAATCACTTTATCTATTAAAAAAACCGCATCATAATCCGTTGCGTAGTTTTAAAGATTTAAGTATACATAGAGTCATAGGGACAGAGGAAGCAACATTGTTTTTATATTATGTAATGATAGTATAGTTTGGCATGCGAGAGAAACCGCGTGTGGAGTACTCTACAAAACGCCAAAAGTATTTTAAGATATCCTCTTTTTTTCTTCACCCAAACTGGACCCGTGAACTGGTTGAACATATCCCAGAGCGAGATGAACACAAACTGTAAGGGTTGCATGCGAGAGTGGGACAAAAAGTCGAGTTTGGACAAGACTTTCCGGTTTTTAGATTTGGCTGGTAATGTATCTTAGGACGCGAAAGTATTGAGATAACTCAGTAGCCAAATTCTGTATGTAATATTAGTTGTATCTTCACGCCAGTATTCCAATAGAGTCTACCTGTTCAGAGGTATAACCAGCGCACCCACGATAGGTTGCATCGGATCCTGGACAACATTGAATTTATGAAAAAAAAACCAAATGTTGAGTTGCCGGACACGGACTACTATACTAGACCACAGAGGCTGTAGACATTTTATTGTATTTTACCTGACTACCAGTAAGAGACTTATTTATAAAGGCATAGTAGGCATAGGCACAACTTACAACCAGGACACCCATGACTAGCCGAAAACATTAAGCCCACAATGTGATAGGTGGCAAGCCTATCGCCAATTGGGCACACATTCAATCCCGAGCATCATTTTTTTATTACAAATTCGGAAAGAACACCTTTTCTTTTTGTTGCCCGATTCGGGATTCGAACTCGGCCTCGACCTCAAAAAGTCAAGTCCAACACCTGGACCGCTAGACCATAAAGGCGATATGATTGTTCTGGGTTTGATTTTGACGCGATTTTCACTGGCAACTAGCTGATGTCATAAGGAGTTACTTAAGATCTCACGATCCTGGCAACCTGTCTTTTTCACTTAAGACTGCTTTCGTCACATACGTTTTTTTTAAATTTACTTTCGTTCTAAAGAGTAACGACAAGTATTAAATAAAGTGTATGGTGGATAAGTAAAAGTGTTTACTACAAAAAAAGTGTGTAAACAATGAAATTCCACCAAGTGCCGACGATAACAAGTATAGATTCTAGCTTTATATCTTTTTCGGTAAACTCCGCGGACGAAGTCGTGGGCAAACAGCTAGTTACAAATAAAATCAACAACAGCCACACACACAATATTCAAACCCAAATCGTACATCGAACTGATAACCCCTCAATAGCGCTAATTAAACATGGCGTCGAACAATGGGAAGTGACGTCACGAGGTCGTCGACCTGTAACGCGGCTAGGGGGTTAGGTCTCAGTGCTTTCGTCACTTCCCACATAGTATTCACGTACGCTTTACGAAAGGCAACCGACATTTTCACTTTACATCTCAAAATTTCCACAAAGAAATGTCACTTTAAAGAAAGAATTTGAACTCGGACGGGATTTGAACCTGCACCCTTTCGTCTTTCGCTGACGAATGTTCAACGGGTCTATTTGGGATTCAACTCCTGGGGTGTAAAATATCAATTTAAAACCGACTGATACTGAACTGCAAACTGACAGAAACATGTATCATGTTCCGGTCCGAAGGGTAGGAGAAAACGGTCGAGTTGCACATTAGGCGATAGGACAGCGACGCACCTATAACATCTATGATATCCCCAAAGACAATAAGTCCCACAATGTGATAGGTGGCAAGCCTATCGCCAACCGGCCAAATATCCAATTCCGGGCAACGTTATTTTTATTAGAAAACTAGCTGCTCCCGCGAACTTCATTCCACCCGTTTAGTTTGTATGGGAAAAATTAAATGTTATTTTTCCCAGTTTCCTCACAATTGAACAGGAGAAAAAGTATCCTATGTCCTTCTCCAGGTTTTAAGTTACCTCCCTACCAATTTTCAGCCTAATCGGTTATCTATATAGATTGAAAATTTAAAAAAAAATAATTAAATTTTTTTTGTTACACAATAATAATTAACAGCGAATTATTACCAAATAAGCTTCAAAAATTCAACGATTCTTATAAAATCTTTTATTGTTTATAATTAACTTATTGTTATTGTTAATAATTCGCCAGTATTGTATTCAATAACACTTGACATATAATACTACTGTCTGGTCTAGCGGTTTAGGTGTTTGACTTGACTGCATGAGGTCACGGGTTCAAAATCCGGGTCGGGCAACAAAAAGAAAATGTGGTATTTCCAATTTTGTAATAAAAAAAAATAATGTTGCTCGGGATTAGATATGTGCCCGGTTGGCTTTAGGCTTGCCACTTATCACATAGTGGGACTTAGTGTCTTCGGCTAGTCGTGGGTGCCCTGGTTGTGCCTCTGCCTACCTCTTCGGGGATATGGGCGTGAAGATACTTTTATAATACTAATGACAAATCCGACACCAATTTCCAATATTGCATGAATCGAGATTCGAGAGCCCTGAAGGTCGTAGAATATGGGCTAGTCCGGATCGGAAAACCGCCGTACAGCGTTCAATGGCCGCAGCGCCGCTGCACCCGCCATTGTCTTATTCCAGGTTACAGGTTTGCCTCATATTTTAAAAAACACCAGACAATAATATTTTTGCGCATTTAGTGATATGTATCCTAAAAAATCTAATTGGTTTTCCTTTTTATATACCTTCACGCCTAATTCCTTTCTGCATAGGCAGAGTATAGATGCCAAGTGTCACATACCCTATAGATCTGTCTAGCTGCTTCACATTTAGTATTCTTTTGATACAAACAAGTTTTTATGATTTAAGCAGTATCCGAAACGCCACGGCAAAAATAAGATTTATGTCTGCCACATGCGTTTGGAATTCGTCTCAAAAAATCTAAACAAAATTTCGCCAATACTAATTCCGTACGGAATAATGACTGACGTATATGGTAGATCCATTAACTTGTTTGGATTTGCAGAGTTCGGAATTGCGTTTCGATTTTTCCGTACGGAATCACTCCGAACGTATGTAGCGGACCTTACGTTGGCCCTAGATTTTTTGAACTTACTCAACGGGACATTTATTTTACGTAATTTGTAACGACCAATGTAGCAGTAGTTAGATTTGTCAACACCTGAAAGGACGAGGAGTGTGAAGATATTTTCATAAAATCGGTTCATTGACCTCTGCGACCGACGGATGTGACGACAGTTAGATTTTAGTGCTTTCGACATTGACATGAACAGATTTTGGCGTATGGATGTGACGACCCCATCACTTACTTATGTATTACATATTGTCTTCCGTATGTCTTCGATCGGTCGGACTTTGTGATTATCCGTATCAATAATATGAATGCAAGTGTTTTTTTATTTGTCATTAGTTTTTATTCGACAACAAAACTGAACCGATTGGAGCTTATTAGCATAGATTGAAGCTTGAACCTTAGCGACCTAGGCTATTTTTGTTCCGATATCTCCATTGTTTCCCATTGCAAAGTTAAATATTTTTCACTGATGGCAGAGAGTTCGGCAACTTGCTCCGGAACTTATAACTTGAAGACCTTAGACCATCGGCTTAATATCCCGGCCACAGGATTGTGACGCCCCTATAACATCTATGGTGTTTAAAGGCCACGGTTGTCTCTTACAATCAGGAGACCTGTATGCTTGTTCGCTGACCTCTCACACAAAAAACTTAAAATGGCTAAACTAAACGGGTAGGTAACATCTATAAATACGCGTAACCTATAAGCACCAAAGATGTTAACGGTGTATTTATAACCAGACGCTGGGTTGTAAGGGCTCAGGCGTTAGTTTATCACCTGCTATTCACTTGGAACGGGAAACAAAGTGATGAGTACTTATAGTACGTACGGATACTGATAAGGCAGTGGTACCAACCGTTGCAGGGCTACCTAAACACGTGGAAGGGTGACGTCATATGGTTTTCCCCTTACATATTCAGCCAGCTACCCCGATGTCATGACGTCACGGTGACCTAGTTTGGTAATATATGACATCATCACACGCAAAACGGTGGCTCTGCCTTTCCTTTTTAATGCCCGAGGCAAGGTTATGTTGTCATCCGTTTCGGTTATAATATGTGGAGTTGTTATAAATAATTCTATATATTAATACGTTGATGCCAAAACTTTGTGTGCGTTACCCCAGCAAGAAAGTAGCACCTAGACTGATATGAGTGGGACAAATAATTAGTGCTCGATGTGCTGTAAATGTGCGTCGAATAAAAAAAAATTGTGCATGTTGTCGTTTTGGAAATAAACGGAAAAAACACTTCCAGCTGGGGTAACGTTACCCCAGCAAGAAAAATCTAAACTAATTATCGCAGAGCTAAAAAATGTATATGAGCAGAGAGCACATATTTGTTCAAATTTGTGCGCTTAAAATAAACTAGACTAT
>NJDD01000040.1:33154-44922 GCA_002245505.1 Calephelis nemesis
CCGGACAGCTAGTTTGTAAATAAAGACCATTTAACCCTTTGAATGCTACCTTGTAAAAATGGTTCAATGCATGTTTGAAACACGTGATTATTAACGCGAGCAGCAGATACTAACAGTAATAAGTTGAAATGGCCTGGCCCAGTGTATTTTGGCCTTGAGACCCACCGACTGAATGGCTATTCACACAAATAATGAGCAATAGCCTTGCCACCAGTTAGTCGGATGATGTCAGACCTACATAATAAACTTCTTCGACCGCCTCGTAGGTTGAAGGGTTAACGTGCACGCCTAACGCTACCAACCGCGAGGCTCAAGTCCGATTCCCGACGTAGTAAGCTTGATGACTGTATTTCTGGGTCTGAGTATTTTCATATCTATATATCGATGGTCGAAGGCTGGCTCAGCTAAAGCGAGGCTCAAGGCTCAAGTTCGATTCCCAAAGGGGGCAGGCATTTGTGTGATGAACATTTAAATGTCTACACTTCCAGGTCTGGGTGTTTATGAAATTTATTCTGGTATCTATTTAAGTATTTCTATGTATTAGTATCGTTGACTAACATCCATAACACAAGTATAATATAAGTTGCTCACTTCAAGATTAGATGAAATTTATGCAACTTATCTAGATATTTATTTATTCTTCGTATACTTCAATACTACTCAAAAATCAGTGGTTTGAGGATTACCCAAAAGTGTCTTCAGAGTTATAGGAGCAAAGTTTTGTATATTATAGACATACCGTTTACCTTTTACTTTGTGTCTTGTTAGCGTGGAGATTGCGTCTTTTTTTCTATTCTACGCTGACAAATTCGCATGTAAACTGGCAAATAATAAAAAAAATGGTATAATAGTAAAAAAAATGGTCTGGTCCAGTGTCCTTTGGCCTCGAGCATTACTGGCGGTAAGATTTACACAAGCAATGAGTGTGATCAACCTTGGCACCACTTACTCGGGATGATGTCAGACTGACATGATAAGCTTCTTCATATACTCTAGGGCACATAAGTGCCGAATTTTTATCTCCCGCATTAACTTTTTATAGCGGTATGTTACCGAGATCTGGTTTCAACAAGCAACAAGACAAAAACGAGCAACTAATTTACATTTGTGTGACGAAATTTGTGTTTAGATGTGTTATTAAATTATTTGATATTTTCCATCTTCGGCGCTTTTTTTAATGATATTGGAAGGCAAACAACTAGACGGATTTCCTGATGGTAAGAAATTCACTTCGCCTAGAGACAACAAAGGTGGAAATGGTGCGTTGCCAATCCGAGGCCGGAATGATAGGCCTCGAGCAAAAGTAAGTTTGCCTAGTATATTATTTTATTCATGATATTTAAAAAAAAATACTAATAGGATATGAAAGTTTGTATGAAAACCACAATTTTCTTACCAAACAACTAGGTAATTCATAATAAACAAATAACTATTCTTTATGTTTTTTTTTGTACATAACGGAATTTCACCGAGAGTCGACGCTGAAAAGTGTATTCTAACAAGTGCAGAACTGCAGACCATTCGCCGCGGTTACGTAGCAATCACTTCCCGTATTCCCACTTCCTGGCAAGCATCCAGGTCGCGATTTACACATTATTTAAATACGTACTTATCGCATTAATGTCTACACCGGCGGCCAGCATGTCACATCTTAGTTTTATATGCTGCTTATATGGCGTAGGGATGCAACGACCCTATCGCTCGCTAGTGTGAGCTATATTAATATAAATGCAAAAGTCTGTCTGTCTATTGCTTTTTCACTGCAACCGATTTTAATGAAATCTGATATTCATATAGCGATGGATACAAATTCAAACATAGGCTAGTTTTATTTAAAAAACCGTCCTCCGTAATACTGTAACAGGCGATGGAAGTTTGTATGAAATTCGTAACTATTCTTCGTAATTCGAGGGCAAAAACCTAGTAATTTATGTTTTAGAAACGTGTTAATCTGTTTAAAAGTTATTATGCCACAAACGCACCCAGACACACAAACAGACACATCAAGTCTGTAACAACCCTCGTTTTTTCGTCGGGGGTTAACAAAAAGCCGGTATGGTAGCGTTCTAACTTTAGCCACTTCCATTTAGCAATAACAACCCGGAACACGACAGCGACGAGCACTGACGTTATGATGGCATAAAAAGGCAAAGCAGCTATCCAATTGCCTACTCGTTGAAATGCTGTCTTTCTGACTTTCCTCCCCTGTCTGATTTAGAGAAACAAAATATTGGATTACTAGCTGTTGCCTGAGGCTTCGCCCGCGTTTTCACAGGAACCCGTTGTGCGATCGGGATTTAAGGTAGCCTAGGTATATGTTAACCCAGGTCACAATCTATCTGTGTTCCAAATTTCAGACAAATCCATTGAGCATATATCAAACATATCCACGCTCGAATGGCGTGGAAGAGTAACAAATATCCATACACAGATACTCACAATCATTCGCATTAAATATCTGTAGGATTCCGCAAGCGTACGATGGCGTCATGTCGTTGTACGCCATAAAATTTATATATTAATACGTGATGCCAAAACTTTGGACCCCTTTTTACGAAAATTGCGCGGACGCAGGAGCATGAAATTGGGCACACATACACCTACCTAGTTTATGTGTAGGAGAAGTGCAGAACGCTAATATTTTTCAATAATAATGCTTATAAAGTACATTAAATCAATAAATAAAACATTACCCACACTACCACGTATTTGACACACACGAACAAAATAAATATATTGAAGATGACAATAAAAGATCACAGATGGCGCCCTAAAAAGTTTGGAAACAAAGTAGTTGGTCTTGAGAAAATCAGATGGCGTTCTTATCAACAAGATATTAAAATTTATTATGGTCGAATTTCTACCAATGGGCGACCACTAGTAATAATAAAAATGCATTTCAAATATTGTTGCTACTTGCTAGAAGTGTCCATCAGTAAATGTGAATTTCATACCTCTTATCACTCTTATCGAACGAGTTCATTGATATCTTATCAAATATATGTATTATTTGAAGGAGTGGTTTTGAGTGTAGGTACTTTATCTTTTCATGCGATTTTTATAGGCTTACGTAAAGTTTATAAACAAATATTTAAATATGCTTAAATGGGTATGCAAATATGCTGTTTTCAATGGGATGGCAGTGGAATACACATCTATAGACACAAAAGGCACAAGACACAGACACAAAATAGTGTGTTACCAACGTAAGCTGAGGTTTTAAGCCTCTTGTGGAAGTTCTTTCGATCGTTTTTCACGACTTACTTTGCCAATGTCAAGTTAGTTAATTCTTATAGTCATTAGTCACTATGTACAAAGTCTGAGGACAGGGTCTTGAGTAAAGCGGTGTCTTCGTTACTCAAGCTCATCTAGTGAGGATTGACGGCAGCGAGAAAATAGGCGATACACTAATTTCTTAATGATTATTTCATTTGTGCACTTTCACTAAACAAAATTAATCTAATTCCCACCTAAATTAACCAATTTCACTCAATATAAGCACGAAATTCAATAATTATAAAAAAATACAACCATCTCATTCACGATGGCGCCAAAAAAAAACTCCTTGTGAAAGTTAACTGTCTATCTTATCCTTTGTATGAGAACATGACAGTGGCGAGTAGCTCTACTTTGACAAGGCTATCTTATCCTTTGTATGAGAACACGACAGTGGTGAGTAGCTATACTTTGACAGGAATAGGTATGTCAGAGGTATCAAACAAGGTGAGTCGTCGACAATACCGTCATAAATATGCACTAGATATAAAAAATACTGTAACATAACTGTAGCGAGTACTAGCGTAACAGTGGCACGAATAGTTTACGACGCAGGTATGAAACTGGGAGAGACGTCATAACATAAAATTTTTTTTTTTCAAAAACTTAACTACATGTAAAAAAAATTAAGTGGTATACCCATGCATGCATCCCAGCCCTGCTAAATCAATATGGATTATAAAATCTCTTTATTAAAATCGGTCCATAAAATCTACATTTAAACACAGCACTATTTAGCTTTGTAAACATCTCTCAGTCATACGATTGAATATTCATCATATCACATGCATAAAACATACTGCTTACATGTTACTGCTAAACTAGTTGGTTGGCAAATTATTAAATGACTAGATTTTGTTACCTAAGTCTCTACAATGAGCCTGAATGTTATACAAGTTTAATACTACTATTTAAATTATGCGCTTTGGCTTTACACTTTTTATTGTTTTACACTTTATACTTTTATTTTTAAATTAACTGACCTAATCTAAATTTAAGCGAGATGATTAATAACATGTAAATACAGTTGGATTTCCAAAGCTTGACAAGTATAGCCGAAACGCGTAATTTACATAGTGCTCCTATAATTGCATACAACTTTCCTCAAGAATTTTACTAGAAGAGTTGTATGTCTATGAGAAAACTTTGCAAGAACATTTTATATACAGAGGATGGCAAAATTTTACAAGATGAATATTTGTATTAATTTGAAATTAATTGTGAATATCACCTATTACATTATGGGACTTAGTGTCTTCGACTAGTTGTGGGTGCCCTGGTTGTGCCTCTGCCTACCTCTTCAGGGATATGGGCGTGAAGATACTTTTCTTTTTCTTTTTTTTATTGTAAATAACAAGATGTTCGCTGGTAGTTTGCAGTGACTTCTAGACAACAATGATCACTCTGACAACCAGACACATGCTTCTCCATAGATAATTTGCCTAGTACAAACATTAATTTTATTTCTATATCCAAGTATAAAATCTCAGTGCTAGTAAGTAATTTCCATAAAGATAGCTAATAAAACTTTAAAAAGTTGGCACAGTCATGGACTCTGATTATTATCTTCGTCTCTTAGAAATTTGTTTATTAAAGTTTATAGCAGTAGTTACTATTTTGAAAACAATTTGTAAATAACTACCTTATAGATTTTCAGCGACACTCAGAGACATCAATTAACATTTAATCTAGCATTAAGTCTGTGATTTTGGATGTAAAATTTTAACTGACAGTTAGTCATACAGTTACTGAAATCAACAAGAAAAAAGTATGTTTTTTATTTAATTTATTTTTTCAGAATTATATAACTACCTAGTACAGAATTGTAAAAAATCTAATTTGGCAATTAGTGTAAGGAACATAGATGTAAATACCTATAACAGCAGCATATAATTTCTGTAATTTGGATTTAGATAAAGAGTAGTTTGTTTAAAGAAATATTTTTTTAAATAATAATGAATGAACTTATCTATAACTTCAATTATTGGAACTGAATATATGAATATTCATTAAATAAAATCTGTGGTGTTTGGTTTATACATGATAAGTCCAAAATTTACGTTTTTCTGTTATCTCATCACTTCGACTTCTTTTTTTTATATTTTCATTTGATCTATTTATGATAAGTCTACTGTGGTTGAAACTACTGTAATAGGTAGATCAATTTGTGATAAGTTTCCAAAATTGCATTATCATTTGGTATAATTTTGTTAACATAACATATCGAAGTATTTCTAGTCCATTTGAGTATTTAAATTTGGTACATTTCATATAAGATCAGTTATCAGTTTTAGACCAAACTAAAAAAGATGCTTCATTCCATTAATCATGAATCCATTCATGTTAAGTCAACTTACCATATTTGTATCAAATAAATTTAGATAATTTTAATGAAAAATTCGTGTCAAAATCAAATAAGTGTCAGTTATCGTATTTGTATCAAAAATATTTTGCAATATATAACATAAAATTTACACTTACTGAGTTAGCATACTCTCACAGGTAGGCACTAAGAGGAGAGGTGGCGGGAGAGGGGTGCCTGCCCGCGCGCACGCCACACGCCAGGCGTTGCCAGCTCGCCAGTTACGCCTATGCTGGCAGCGAGTTTACGTGTGTGTTTTATTGAGTTTTTTGCCCGCCAAACCGTCTTTTACGCGCATTGAGATTTGAATCGACGATTAGTGAAATCTTACGAATGAACAGCTTGACTATTAGTTGTTGTGATTTATTACCTAATAGGTAATTATAATATAATAAAATGACTAACAGGCCAACAAGAATTAAAAATATGGTGAGATTGGCCCGACTTCAACATGATTGTGAAGTAAGTACCTACAGCATACCTACCTACGTATTTACTGTCGTATCTATTACTGCCTAAGTATAACCTGACTACCAATTCAAAATTTATGTTAACTTTTAAAAGTTAAATTTCATTGTTTTTATGATATAATACGTAACTACCACTACTTACATCAGATTCTGATGCAAATTGTTAAATAAAATTTTGAAGTGGGTTTCTATTAGGTACATTTTATTTGCTACATGCAACAGATATTTTTGTATTATAATATTCTAATTTGTAGCGATGACATAGTCCGTGAGGCCGCTCCAAATTTACCTATGTAATATGACATCACGATAAAATGCATATCACACTGTCAGAAAAAAATTACTTACACCTATACCTACACCTATAATACCTACTAATCAACATAACTTATTTCAATAATCATAGTAATAACACGAGTTCTAGTAATTGTTTTTAACTTTATAGGTACATGACGATGACCATAACATTGTCGAGTTATTGCCCCGGCCGCCGGCTAATAATGTTGAAGATTTAAATCAACCCAATCATGAAAATGCGTCACAAACTTTATTGGACACGAATAGTTCCTACATGGACAATGCCTCTAACTACAATCCAGAAGTTCCGGGCCCATCCAGACCAAGATCGGAGCATGGCGACAATCAAACCAACGAATTCGATTTTAGTTCAGGATCTAGTGATATTTGGCAGCCAGAGCAGATGGAAGAAGGTCAAGAGCAATCTAGTTCAGATAGCGAAACCATTTTAAAACACCTGGAGTCACAAGAAGTCAATGTAGTCAATCACGATAATAATATTCAGCGAGTCCAAACAACACAAAATAAGAGGAAGAAAGGTCATGGTCCTATGCAACGAAAATTACGTAAAATACGCTCAGAATGCCGTAAGAAGGGAGAAGAATATGTGACAGCTAAAGGAAAATCAATTGCAGCAAGAACATCATCGTACTTACCTGCGAATTGTCGTGCAAAATGTTTTCTTAAAACGCAAAACCTCGACTTATTAAACATTTATACAGATTATAGAAACTTACCAAGTAGAGATTCTCAAAAACGTTATTTATCAGGACTCATAACCATAAAAGAAAAAGAGAGAACTCGCACAGGCACGAACATAAAAAATAGAGAAATTACAGTGTTATACACATTAAACGGAGCAGAAGGCCATATTTGTAAAAACTGTTATATAAAGGTTTTTGGAGAAAGTCGAGGTTTTGTTGATGCCATAATTAAAAAATTAAAAAACACTACAACATCAGTCGTAAATAATTTTGATTTAAGAACTGTTCGACAACATCCTGGGAACAGACGTTCCGAATTAGACATAATTTTTGCAAGAGATTTTATAAATAGCATTCCAGCATATGAAAGCCATTATTCTAGAAATCATACATCTAAACGGTATTTAGAAAAGAGCCTAAATTTGCAAGTACTCTATGGACTTTATAAAGAAAAATTTGTGAATGCTAGATCTGACGAATCTGCTAAACCTCTCAGCATTAGCGTATTTAGAAACGTTTTTAAATCGTTAAATTTAAAATTTAAGAAGCCGAGCAACGATACCTGCAAAACGTGTGACTCTTTTGCTCTTAAAATTAAATCTTGTGTGTCTGATGAATGTAAACAGCAACTCGAAGTAGAAAGGACAGAACATCAAACAAAAGCAGCATTTCACTATGAAACTAAAAGATTAGATAAAGATAAAAGCTTAAACAGTGACGGCCGAAGTGTAGTTGTCGCTTTCGATTTACAGAAATGTTTGGCAACACCGTACTTAACTGCTTCTGTATCCTTTTATAAAAGGAAATTGTGGACGTTTAACTTGACAGTTAGAAATATTACAACTAAACGAACGTCTTGTTACATATGGCATGAAGGTGTTGCACAAAGAGGAGCTGACGAGATTGCATCTAGCTTGTGGCATTTTATTAAAGATCTACCAGACAGTGTAGAAGAGATAACTTTATATTCGGATACATGTCCGGGGCAGAATAGGAACAATATTTTAGCTGTCATGTTCATGATAGTATTACAACAAAAAACCACATTAAAAAAAATTAATCACAAATTTCTTGTACCAGGGCATACGCACTTAGAATGTGACACGGATCACGCTGCTATAGAAAGGTTCATCAAACATAGGAATAGCACGATCTCAGTGCCACAAGATTGGGCTTCAGTCATTAAGATGACAAGCAATCGCTTTGACGTAAAATTTATGTCACAGTCCGACTTTTTTGCATTTTCTAAATTACTTAGCACTTATTTTATTAAAAGAAATATAACTAAAGATAAGACATCGTTCGCTTGGAATAGCATATTTTGGCTAATGTATGAAAGATCCAATGATGTAGGTTTTAAATACACTCTAAACCCAGATGATCCGTTTCGGTTTTTTTCTATGTGTAGAAGAGGGAGATCTTTTTCTATAGCCGACATAGAATTACCAGTGGCATATAGTGAGCCATTGAATATCGACTTGTTAAAATACAACGACATCCAAGATCTGTTGCCCTTCATTGATCCTATATATCACGATTTTTATAAATCACTTAAACATGTTCAATCCAGAACATCAGCAACGAGTGTGAGTGACAGTGAGGAGGATTATGAATAGTACCCAGCTTTTTTCTGATTTTTATCCATTTTTTTACAATTCTTTTTTCTCATTTGATTATTTGTGTGTTTTTTTTATGTAAAGTTGTACTATAACCTGGTGGTAAAATGTTGATAAGTACATTTTTCTTTATTTCCCTATTTTTTCTACATTTGGTACTAACATGATATGTGCCATTATCTAGGAAAATATATTATTTTTTTGTTTCATTTTAATTATATTCTAAACTTGAACATAATTAAAAAAATACCACATCATTCGTTTGTTATAATTTTATCATCCCTATTTATAATTAAATTAACAAACTTGAATTGCCTATTACGTAAAATGATGTTTTTGGACTTATCATATATAAACCAAAGACCACAGATATTATACATTATAACCCTTTTTTCACATATTACATTTCTTCAAAATTAGTCTTCTTTGAATTTGAATAACTAAGCTTTCTTGCTTGCTCATAATCTAATACTTTATACTAAAGAAAGAAGGCATCAGCAACAAAAAAAATCGCATGGCGCGACTTTCTCGTATTGGTTAATGACAGTTAGGTATTATTGATAGAAACAAAGGATGACGTTTATTGAAAAAATCAGTCTTACGTCTTACTTAAGATAGATACACTAACAATTTTTAAATGTCTTAATCAGTCGCCCTATACCTTATAACTAATATAAAATGCGCTACGTAAAATTCTTCTGCTACTGTCTAGTGATTGCGCACATCTTTAGTTATTAATAACTTTAACTAATATAAAGAAAAATACAATTATTTAGTATTAATATCGCTGTTTTTCAATGCAGTAACAAAGGGAAATAAGGCCACTTTTATATTCCTCTATTATACTGTATATCAATATAAAAAGAGTAACAATTAGGTAAAAAAAATATCACCCAATAAATGTGGTTAGTAAAAAGTAAAAAAGTTTTATTACAAACTTAGGTTAATATTTTTTAAAGAGATTATTTATTGTTTTTTCGACTTCATGTATATCGCATTGATATATTTTGTGTTTTCAAAAGTATATTTTCAAGTTAGTATACATTCAAGTAACTTTTATCGATAAGTTTCATTTAATATCATCTTGTCGAACAAACATTAACAGCCAGCAATAGCCTCCTGTATTGTAGGTGCTCAAAGTGGACACAAATGGAAAAATAAATTTGTGTCCACTTTGCGCACCTGCTAAAAATACCAATTGGTGCTCAAAGTGGACTAGGCTAAGTGCCGAATGTGTAGGTGCCGAAAAACTGGGTGCTCAAAGTGGACTACCTCCTACATAGTATAAAACAAAGTCGCTACCTCTATCCCTAAGTTCCTTTGATTGCTTCAGTCTTTATCAGTCTTTAAAACTACGCAATGCATTTTGATGCGGTTTTTTAATAGATAAAGTGATTGATGATGAAGGTTTAAATGTATATTTCATAATCGTGAGAAGTCGGGTTTGTATCATATTACGCTTACAATGTTACGGTTCGCGAGTGGAAGCGGGCGAATCTGTGAGTGAAAGCTAGTGAGAAACAGAATCATGAAGACAAGCATTACAGAAAACGCTTGGGTATCCAACTGGGATCTTAGGTAGCGACATAGGTAGAACGTCATAATGACAGTGAAATAAGACCAAAACGACCATCATTCTAGCCCCCTGAACCATTTCGTTAACTATAAAAAGAAAAATAGTCTGGCCTACTTGTGGAGTAGAGCATCATTGCTATTTTCACCTTTCCAAACGTATTTGGAACAATGCGCGAATTATTAATGAGTCATATGGAAAGTGAATATCTTACGCCCGGTTCCTATAATCAACGAATCGTAATCCGTCAGCTAAACCATTCGTAGTTTGTTCAAAAGTAACGGAGCGTTACTATTGATAGCGCTCCGTTACTTTTCAAAATATGTTTAGAATCAATAGTCGGAAACGAGCAACCGTTGTTAGTAATCTTACTAAAAATACTACCATCCGTAATCAAAACGACTCGTTTTTTGAATATAGGAACCGGGCATTAGTGATTCTTCCGTATTTGGTAAGAAGCTACATAACGTACAGCTGATGAACTAAAGTATATACTTATTTATACTATATATTGATACGTGATGTCAAAACTTTGGACCCCTTTTCACGAAAATTGCGCGCACGCAGGAGCATAAAATTTGGCACACTTTATGGGTAGGAGAAGTGCAGAACGCTAATATTTTTCAATAACAATGCTTATAAAGTACATTAAATCAATAAATAAAATATTACCCACAATACGATGCATTTGACACACACAAAGAAATATATTAATGATAATGATAAAAGATCACAGATGGCGCACTAAAAAGTTTGGAAAAAAAGTACCTAGTTGGTATTGAGAAATTAAAATTTATTATGGTCGAATTTCGACCAACGGGCGACCACGAGTTCATATTCAAAGATTTTCATACATTGTCCGGGGCGCTCTTATTTCGAAGGCATTTATACTACTACCTACCTATGTACAATATAAAAATTAATTGCTAAATATGTTGCTAAGCGCATTGCTTCCGAACGACGGGACAGATTTCGCTAATTATTTTTGTATTGTGTTATCTGTTGCAGTACCGGCGTTAGGGTAGGGCGCGGTTGGGCGACCGCCCAGGGGCGCCGGATCAAAAGGCCCCTTTTCGTCCGGCGCCTCTATCTGATTCTTTATAATTTTCCACAGGCACCCCCTTATTGTTCCCTCGCTCATTGAGCAAGGCCCACTAGGTCAAAAAAAAGACAAGAACCGTGAGGGATTTTTTTTGTTTTCAAGTTGCCTCACTGTCAGCATGAATTGAAAGGAAACTCAACATGAAAAATATTATGGTAAAACAGAACAGCATATCTCGACATCAGACCCATTAGGTCGGATGTTAACTTTTTGCGAAAATCGTTTTTTATTGTCAATCGAATATGTGGTTCTTTCTCTTTCTTTCTATTTTTTCGGTATATTTTTATCTCAAGTCGTTAACAAAATAGATTACATGAAATGGGTCTTATATTAACAACATTGTAGAGGCAAACAGTCTTATATGAATA
>NJDD01000040.1:46951-71880 GCA_002245505.1 Calephelis nemesis
ATATGGCACACCTTCATGCACAAAGAGGAGCTGACGAGATTGCATCTAGCTTGTGGCATTTTATTAAAGATCTACCAGACAGTGTAGAAGAGATAACTTTATATTCGGATACATGTCCGGGGCAGAATAGGAACAATATTTTAGCTGTCATGTTCATGATAGTATTACAACAAAAAACCACATTAAAAAAAATTAATCACAAATTTTTTGTACCAGGGCATATGCACTTAGAATGTGACACGGATCACGCTGCTATAGAAAGGTTTAATAGCACGATCTCAGTGCCACAAGATTGGGCTTCAGTCATTAAGATGACAAGCAATCGCTTTGACGTAAAATTTATGTCACAGTCCGACTTTTTTGCATTTTCTAAATTACTTAGCACTTATTTTATTAAAAGAAATATAACTAAAGATAAGACATTGTTCGCTTGGAATAGCATATTTTGGCTAATGTATGAAAGATCCAATGATGTAGGGTTTAAATACACTCTAAACCCAGATGATCCGTTTCGGTTTTTTTCTATGTGTAGAAGAGGGAGATCTTTTTCTATTATGCCGACATAGAATTACCAGTGGCATATAGTGAGCCATTGAATATCGACTTGTTAAAATATAACGACATCCAAGATCTGTTGCCCTTCATTGATCCTATATATCACGATTTTTATAAATCACTTAAACATGTTCAATCCAGAACATCAGCAACGAGTGTGAGTGACAGTGAGGAGGATTATGAATAGTACCCAGCTTTTTTCTGATTTTTATCCATTTTTTTACAATTCTTTTTTTTCATTTGATTATTTGTGTGTTTTTTTTTATGTAAAGTTGTACTATAACCTGGTGGTAAAATGTTGATAAGTACATTTTTCTTTATTTCCCTATTTTTTCTACATTTGGTACTAACATGATATGTGCCATTATCTAGGAAAATATATTATTTTTTTGTTTCATTTTAATTATATTCTAAACTTGAACATAATTAAAAAAATACCACATCATTCGTTTGTTATAATTTTATCATCCCTATTTATAATTAAATTAACAAACTTGAATTGCCTATTACGTAAAATGATGTTTTTGGACTTATCATATATAAACCAAAGACCACAGAAATATATATATAAATATGTGGTACTATAGTAAAATGTCAAAACCCAACACACTGCCTGCAACATGCGACATACATCACCACACATTTACATAAAAATCTAACTGTTGAGCACTGAGTGCAATTTTATAGGCATAGCTGGCTCAAGCTGCGTGAAATTATTCTCTAATCTAGGACAGGTCATATTTCAGACATAAGTTTTATGAACCATGTCCTATTTTTGATGTATAATGTTATTTATTTACAATGTATGTTAAATTTGCAACACAAAAAACAAGTTTTAAATAGATATAATATAATGAGATTACATACATACATACATACATATCTTCACGCCAAGTCCCTTACGGGGTAGGCAGAGAGTATCGAGTGCCAGACCTCAAGATCCTGACAAACCTGTCGTGCTTTCTTTACATTCATTACCCTTTTCATATAATTGGAGATAATGAGATTATGGTCTACAAATGGGTAAGTGGGTCATCTCACTAAGCAATCACCAGTGACCACGGACATTTGCAACACCAGGAGTATCACAGATGCATTGCCAACCTCTTAGGTAGAAGCACTCTCGTTTTTTGAAGGAACCAAAGTTTTATCCATTTAGAATTACCAACGCTGTTAATTGCCATGAAGGTGTTGTACAAGGTAAAAATGTCTTCAGAATCGAAAGGTAGAAGTTCAAGGTCATGGTGGTGTGCAGGAAGCTTAAAGCTCCGTCGGGATGTCCGAAAATGAAACTCAGAGGCTGGTATCAGTAATCACATCAGTAATTTTTACATATTCCAATTTAAGTGGACTTATGTTGAGCACCATTTTGTACGGTTATTCTCCGATAATGATTTCATGCTAATTTTAAATTGGGTACTTTTTTTACATTTTAGGTACTTTTGGACACACTACTAGAGAATTATTAACATTAAGTTAATGATAAACAATAAATTATTTTATTCAATTCGTTAGATTATTTTGATACCGTTTTAAGGGTACCTACAATAACAAATCCGATTCCTATTTCCAATTAGTATGAAATCGAGATTCAAAAGTAAAGCTACTGTTGAGATCCCACACACAAATGCCAAATACATGTTGGCAGACACTGAAAAATTCTTTGACACCAGTGCCTGTCTTTTCTGAAACTGTAGGATAATTGATTTCCTAACAATATAATACAAGAGGCAATAATGGTTGGTTTGTCAATAAAACCCAAAGTGATGGAATCTTACAACACTTCAAAACTGATACAACCGCTTAACCTAATCAAGTTGTTATAACTTATAACATCAGTGAAAAAGAATAGTAGGTGGAGCATTCAGAATTTACTTAGCAAGCTGAACTATTAAACCTCTTGTTTAATGTCTTAGTTTTGGGTTTACAATAGAGCATTACTACTTTAAAAAACAAGTGTCATCACACTCTTATTCCCAAAGTGGTAGGCAAAGGTACAACCAGGGCATCCATCATTAGCTAAGGTACTTCGGCCCCACAATGTGATAGGTGGCAAAGCTATCTCTAACTGGGCTATTATCCAAATAAAGAAAATTATTTTTACATGAACTAGACAACTGAGGAGATTACCACATTTGTTTTCTACAGATGTGTGTATTTTCAATAATTGTCCCTTCTATGTAAAAAAAACATAAACCACATCAATAACTAAGCTAGGTAACTCTAAGTTTCTATTGAATTGGAAATGATCATTTCAGATAGGCTTGGTTAGGTTGATCTGATCCTAAACTGGTGGTACTTGCCTTTTATGTACACTTGTTTATTTTTCAGGTCAAGTCATATGTTATTTGTTTCTCAACAGAAAATGTTATATACTTTGCTCATGCTGATATTTTGCTTTGAATATAGATTTAAATCAAGCACTACCTGCTAATTATTGTGATTTGCTACTTGTTTTCTATTTTAATTAGATATCTGACATAATAACTACCATAACACAAAATATATCAAGACATTCCAATAGTGAGTGGTGGTCAAATACATACATACATCAATAACATTACTCAGATAATTACATAACAATATATTAAATTACAATTATCTCGAGGCAAATGGTTAATTAATTTTAGTGCATGATTATATTGTTGTAAATCATTAATTGCACTTAATTTCAAATGACAATAGTTGCACACACCTAACAAACTATTTTTATAAGTAATATTTATCATTTTTACAGAAGTAAAAAATCTTGAGAATCACTGTGTTTGAAAATCGATAAAACAGAAATGTGTCACTTTAAAGGAACAAAAAGTGTACAGAATTAAGTTAGTAAAAACAGATAGATAACACAGCATTTTATATGTATAAAGTGTTTGTTCTGTTGTGTGTAAACAGCATACATACACTTTTTTACACACATTTTTTATTGAGAAATAATGCACTTAGCATAATCCATTACTCCATTACTGCCTTCTTAAAAACTGTTAATGATTGAATACTCCGAATTTCATAAGGCA
The DNA here is from genome assembly GCA_002245505.1 of Calephelis nemesis. Lineage (NCBI taxonomy): Eukaryota > Metazoa > Arthropoda > Insecta > Lepidoptera > Riodinidae > Calephelis > Calephelis nemesis. The sequence continues at coordinate 50,524 of NJDD01000040.1, forward strand.
ATGAATTCCATAGTTTCACAGCATTAAAAGTAAAAGAATGGTTCTACAACTTAGTGGAACTACAAGGCAATTTCAAAATTCCAAGCAGGTGTGGACGACAATCAGAATCAAAAGGGTGTAAAAATGTAAAACGCTCGTACAGATATTCAGGAGAAGCAGCATTAAATAAAATTTTGTAAAGGAAACAGAGACAAGGAAGGTTTCTACGCTCACGAATGGGAAGCCACTTAAGCCGCTCTCTGAACATGGAGATATGATCAAATTTCTTCAGGCCGAAAATGAAGCGTATCCCTACATTTTGCAGTCGCTCAAGTTTATTAAGGCATTCTTGAGTAATATCAGGATAACAAATATCAGCATAATCCAATAATGGAAGAATAAGTGCTTGAACTAACATTATCTTTGTTTTGAAAGGTAGAAATTTTTGTAAGCACTTGATAAAATGAAAGGTGTAGAACACTTTTTTAGAGATTTCAGTAACATGAGCATTCCAACTAAAATCTTCACTCAAAGTCAGACCAAGGTTTTTAGCAAATTTGTTATAAGGTATAGTAACACCATCATAAATTAAAGGAGGGATCATAATTTTAGATAGAGTTACACGAGAGAAACGGTTACCAATGATAAGCGATTGAGATTTAATAGGATTAACTACCAAACCAAATGAAGAAGCCCACTTGAAAATTCGATTGAGATCGTCATTCATAGCATTGACTTCGTCTACTATATCTAGAGGCGAAAAATGACGATACAGTTGCAGGTCATCCGCATATAAATGATAATTAGAATCTATGATTTTGGTAATCATATTAATGAACACAGAAAATAGGAGGGGAGAAAGGACCCCACCCTGTGGAACTCCTGCAACTAAATCACAATAAACTGATCTGAAACCTTCCCTTTGAACACATTGAGTACGTCCACGGAGGTAGGACTCAAACCGAGAAATTGACTGGGGTGATACATTTATGGAACGAAGAACCCCGAGTAAGACGTCAAAGTCGATAGAGTTGAATGCGTTACTGAAATCTAAAAGAACCAATAGAGTAAGACATTTGTTGCTAATAGCGAACCTTATATCATTTGTTACTTTGACCAAAGCAGAGGCCGTACTGTGTCCTGAACGAAAACCCGACTGATACTTATTAAGTAGATCATTACACCTTAAGTAAACGGACAGCTGTTTGTGCACAATATGTTCTAAAACCTTAGATAAAAACGGAAGGATGGATATTGGCTGATAATGAGATAGAGCGGTGGGAGATGGTACTTTAGGAAGAGGAATAACATGAGCAATCTTCCATTCGGAAGGAAAAGTATTGGAGGTAAGAGAAAAGTTAAAAATGTGGGTTAATATAGGCAACAATTCTGGTAATAACAAGGCTATCATACTGAACAAATATTATCATTGCCAGTCGCAGAAGAGGATATACTATTTACGTGTTTGACTACTTCAGATTCAGTCACTTCCTGCAACACAAAAGCGGAAATCAAAGGAATAGGTAAATTAGCTAAGTAGGATAATGTATCAGATTTGGAATAAGGATCTAGGGTTAGGGGAGGAGATGAAAAATGTGCATTAAGGTTGTTGAGATCTACGTTTGGCGCAACAGAATTAGCAACTTTCCCAACGCCGAGCGTCTTCAGAAATTGCCAGACACGATCACGGTCAGAAGTTTTGATGGTTTTATAGATAAATTTACAGCGCATCACGGCAAGAGCGCGTGCAGAAACCTTGGCAACAAATAACAAAATAACTATTATTGTTAATAAATGCAGATTTTAAACTTTGTTAATATTTTTATGATAAACAAAAGATATTATTTTGCATGACATCATCAACAATCTGCCTTTTTTTCAAACTACTTAAAATTTGTAATGTATGTGTGTTTAAAAGTTGTTACAAAATATTTATTCAGACAACATATTCTACCACATTGTGGTGTGCAAATATCTAACATATTTAATTACATAGTGTTTATATATATAAATTAGTTAAATTATATTTATTACAAGGCTGTGACTTATTAATTCAAACAAAAATTATTATGATAAGTGTTACCCTATCTACCACATATATATCATTTATAAAATTATAATAATTTGTTTAAGTAGGTATATATTATTTTGTAGTGAATAGAATGAAAAAGAGTGTCCAAAACAGATGTGTATAAGCCGTCAGCCATATGCCCTGAAAAACATGTTGAAAATAATAATCACAATCCCATACCTGACATTGGCTAAATAAGTTGTGAAAAACGATTGAAAGTCATATTTATAAAACAAGAAGATAATAATCACAGAAAAAGTCACAATAAATGTGTGGTAAACTTCCATTTGTATATTGGCCAATGTCATCTTACATACAAAAAGTTGTAGTTTCTTTTAAATTTTAATCTTTCAGAATAAAAATCCTGAACCCATTTACCCATATGTTACAAATACTGTCCGTACTCTCTTAAAAATTATACATACATAACAATTTCATGCAAAGTTCCTTGCAGAGTACGCAGAGGGTATTGAGTCACAATGTATACAGGACTTCCTAGATTCCCCCAATCATTCACTATTACAATCTATCATTGTTAAGCCATACAAACCAGATTTAATGTAGTATAAGGACACAAACATGCACCTATTTAAAAAGTGACGTATTAAAAACATTTTGAGACTAACAAAACAAGTTATTGGCTTATATCATATTTCAACTACTGATAAAACAAATTGATAAAGTGGTCTGTTATCTACTTTGTCAACTAAAGAATAAGCTACAATTTGAATAATACTAAAATAAAATCCTTGCCAAATTACTAGGAAGAATATGCAAGAAGTAAATTGATACATAAAGAGGTAGCCCTTAATTAGCTTACTCTCATACAATTTGAATGATAAAAATACTATAAAAACCCCATTCCCTACCTAGTTGTTATGTAAAAAAAAAAGCAAAAAGCCAGCAACCTATAGTCTACAACTCTCGTCTCGTCTCGTCACTAGCCACTACGATTCTCCGCCACCTTCAAATCAGTGTAGACTACATAATAATAAAAAATGCTAGTAAATTGGTCTTTTAATGGTCTTATTAAATCCGAACAAGACGATCAAATCAAATATAATTGCTGCTTCATAATATTCGACCGAATTAAAAAGAGGCCATGTTAAAAGGATACACACACACATTAGAATCTCTTTGATTTGGTCGGTTTAATCCCTTCCGCGCCTAATGATGTCACCGCTATTGAACCAACTATCAGGCCAATTGAGTACCGTCACGCCCCAAAAATGGGACAAAATGCATCAGGAAAAAAAAATAAGTTGCACAACACTATTGTAAGGACATAATACAAAATGTTTACTTTCTGTTAAAAAAGAGTGAAATATCTCAACAAAAAGAATATAAGTACATATTACAAAGCGCAAAACTAAAAAAATCCCGAAATATCAAGAATTTGGTAGGTTAAAAATGGTGTGTTTAAAAAACGACCCATTTTCTACGTCCGTAAAACCACACCCAAATCAAAGTACCTACTTCAGTTTAGACAAGCAATACTTTATTGGAAGGTTACTTACCGGCTATTTGCTTCCAGGCAGGTTTTTTCTTCTCACAAACACTTCACTAAGCTAAAACACAAATCACTAAATAATCATAATATGTAAAAGCACTAGATTGTTATTTTTTACACTAAAGCACCATGGACACAACGCACAAAGCGTTAATTCCTTACGTTTGTAAAAATGGACAGTGCTTACACCGCTTCCATAGATCGATTCGTTTCAATACCGTGACCGCTATTCTCCAACACTACTCGCAAACCGCTTTTTGGCTGCCTCGTCTATCGCTACGAAAATTCTTGCACTCAAGTAAAATTGTTCCGTCAAGACACTAGATGTCACTTTTGCTTTATAGTGTTACCAAAAACTTAATAAATTACCCTAAACTTCCTTTAATACTTAGATTTTAATGTTTACTTTAGATCTAGAATGGTGAACCGACGGTCATTTAATTGACTACAAATGTACGATTGTCATGCCCATATAAGATTCCGGCAAATGTTGTGCTAATATGTATTGTGAGAGTATTTAGGTTATGAAATAATTATAATAATAATAAGCCCATTTAAAACTCAGCAAAGTAATTTTAGATACTAGTTTTATTTGGGAACACATTTCATTTTATTGTTAATTTCTTTTAGGAACGGAATTCCTTACGGCAAGCTTGGACGAGCTAGGGATGTTGCTGTGCAACCGAACTGAAAAAAAAGTGATAGTTAAAACCGTAAGAAAGACCGTGGAATAAAACCGTTAAATGAAACGTGTGCAGGTGCGATATTTGCTGCGCAACTGATACACAAACTAGTAGTGTATGACACCTTTCTATTTCTCCCTTACTCCACCCCGCCAATGAATACAATATGTACTCATGAACTGTGTCGATTCTACATTAGCCGAAGGAATTTCGTTCATACCTGGTGTCCCACGACACCACATTTATATTTTTTTCATAAATAATTAGCGTAGAAATGTAGAGTGATAGGCCAGTAGCCAGCAAAAGGCAAAGTACATTTTCAACAACATGACATCACGTCTAACGATTCAATTAATGAAAGCTGCCAAATACGTGTTGTACTCGCACGTAGAGGGTCCCGTAGCAGCAAGTATCAGATTATAAAAATCCCTGAAATTTGAAATGAAATTGTAATTTGTCAGAATTTCTTGCAATTCATTCATTCATTTCATATACGGTGGTTGCGGTTTGAGATATCGAATTGCACCCTTAATAATATGTAAGAAAAGTCGGAAGGTCAGTAAAATATTAAAGACATTATATTAAAAGGCGTATGTTAAACGGTTTCACTATTCTAAATTACACAGTGCCATTTCTTGACAGTGAGATACAACTATTTTAAGTGTTGGTTTTAGAGTACCAGGTGCCTATTCAAGAAACTACTTACTAGATCTCGTTCAAACCAATTTTTGGTAGAAGTTATTTTTAAGTTATATCGTTCTCTTATTTTAGAAGTTACAGGGGGGACACAGTTTATCACTTTGGAAGCATCTCTCGCACAAAAATATTTATTTTATTCAGTTTAAAAAAAGTAGATGAAAACCTCAATATTATTTTGAAGACCTTTCAATAGATATCCCGCACTTATGGATTTGCTGAAAAAAAGATTTAATTTTCGGTTCTAAGTATGGGGATCCCTAGCAGTATTTGTAACTTTTCTATTTTTGTGTGTCAAATCCTAATGCAGTTCACAAAATACACCTACTTATCAAGTTTTAACAGCATAGTTCTAATCTTAAAAAAGGTCTCGACATAGTCTTTGGCTACGGACTTAAGGACTAGCTTGTTTTAATCTAAATGTTCAAAGATACTTATTGATTATAGTCATGAAATATCTTAATGGCTCATCTCATAAATGAGATGAGCCATTATTGGCATTTATTATAAGCGAAATGAATGTTGTTGGTACATATAAGTTTAAAACCTGAATGTGACGATTTATTGATGATGCAGTAAAACGTGTGTTTGATGTTGTATACAACTTCTTTGACATTAAGACCGGTAATTCATGTACGCAACACAATATTGTGACGAATAGGTGCTCATTCGTCTTAACTGTCACTTGTTGAAATTGCGCTTAGACGAATTTAAATAATCAATAATTTCAAAATTAAAAAAATCTTTATTGTCCAATTCAAAGTTTTTCGAGCAATATGCAATGAATGGGTTCAATACTCAACAGTGACAGGCATTTGACAGCTTAATATAAATAATTAATGATAACAAAATAAATGTAACTAAGATATTAGTTAATACGGAATACGAATACGGAAGTTTTTGCTCGACACCTTGAGGAAGAATGTGTTAAGCTTACTAAGTAAATAGTTTTTTATAAATATTTAAATTTACGTATGACACATTGTGGTAGAATATGTTGATTAGCTTAAATATTTTTTTTATGTATGTAGATATTAATTTTGTCCAGAAGCATTCAATAATTTAATAATAAGTTTCAAGCTATGAAAGTAAGTGTGACCATTTAGATTGTGATCTTGAAGTGATCATTTTATTTTATAGCCTCTCGTCAGTGTCGCAAGCAATGTCATCAACCCGATTTCTATGGCATGCTCGCAGCGCGGTGTCTATGGATCGCTTACTATTTTTGGGTCGAATTACCACTCCTGAACCTTTTTGTCTTATTCTCTCCTGTGTATTGTAGAGTAAGAAGTCCGAGCCACCATTTTATGCCATGCAAATCCTATGTGTAATACAAAATTTTGGAACAAGTGAGTTTGTAAAGCTATGTTGCGATCCCACTCAGTCTTAGGACTTATATTTTCAAGAAATAATTATAACATGAAAGTGTTCTATTATTTTACTTGTTTTGTTATTAGTACACATACAAGATAAAATAGTATTAAAGATACATAGAATTTAGTACTTTATTTTTATTATATTTCAATTTATTTTAACATATTTTTAACCACTTTTATAAATCAATTTTCTAGCGGTATTACGGCCACGGTTTAGTTGAAATTAATAATGGCACTAGATTAATGTTTCTAGATTCTTAATCCATTTAGCTAGCATTTAAAAGAATAGTATATTTAAAAATAATCCAAATTTAATGAGAACTGACCCACCCTGAGACACGGTCTGTGGCATACTCGCGGCGCAGTGCCACAGACATGGCATGTCACCATTAAACAGCGCCACTGACGAGAGGTTCAATAAACATAAAAATTTGATCAACTCCGATTTCAACAAGTAACATTTGGGACAAAAAAACTTTTAGGCGAAGATTAGATACCTTCGTTATTGCTGGAAATCAGAGTTTAATTAATAGACGATCATTATTTCAAAAACTCTTAAGTCGATTCAATGTCCAATGTTAACATGACAAAGTTAAGAAATATATGAAATGCTCTATACAGTTGTAATCATAACTTGACATTGATCTAAAATTTATAAATATGACATTTTACATATTATTCGGCTTTATCATTTTAACATTGGATGAATTAACTTTAGTTTTTTTAATATAAAAGCAAATAACTTTTAGAAATTACTATACTTATCACTGAATTTTCCTGCATTGGGCGTGTTCGGCCGAAGTAAGTACTTACAAAATTTTGTAAGTCACTTACTATGCTTACAAAATTTTCGGCCGGGACACAAAATAAGTGCTAACGCAGTAAGTATGGCTTAATATACGACGCCATTTTGCTTATTGTTTATGTACTTGATATGACATAAACCGGTGTTTTGTGTTATGTCAAGCCAGTAAGTCTGTCCTCGCCGAAAAGTGCTACAGTCAGCTTGTAAGACTTTAATTTTTTTATGCTTACTGGCTTACTAAGTTTAGTAAGTACTTAATACGGCCGAACACGCCCATTTTTTGCTAAAGTTTGATTGAAATTTCTGACATCATTTAAAGCGTTCCGTTTCACTGAGAATAATTATTATACAAAAGTATAAAATACATAAAATAACTGATTTAAAAGGTTTTTATGTTTTAAAATATTTATAGAACTTCACAGTTAGGTATATAAATATTTCGTAAATATGAATCTTTGTCAATATTTTGAAAAGTCTTCACTAAAAACCAGCTGTATATTATCTGTATAGACTGTAGGTAACCAGTGTTACCAACCCTACTGTTTTAACAGTAGATTTACTGTTTTTGGCGTGACAACACTGTTTTCTGTTTTAGTATGATTTTCTACTGTTTTTTATGCCAGTGTTTTTATTAATACAAATCAAAGGCATTTTACATACAAAATCAGAAATAAACGAATGTTACGCATTTGATGCTACAGAAAATCAAATGAAAAAATTTAATAAAAGGATATACGATTATTAACAAAAACAATGAAACAGAAAATGTTAAGGATAGAGTAATACCTACAACACAATGAACAATGTTTGTAACTTTGATCACCTATTTTTGATGAACAATATAACTATGTTGTTTTTTTTCAATAATGTACTTTATGAAACAAATGTGTTAATTAAAGAAGTACTACTGGTAGTGCTGCAGTAATTTCATTAACTTATACATCTATATAACTAATTCTATGTCCCAATTGAAAGGTTTTTGAGATATGTAGAGGATTTAATGTTTTGAAAATGTAATTTTACTGTTTTCTACTGTTTTTTTAAGAAAGATCTACTGCTTTTCTATTCACTGGAGTTGGCAACACTGTAGGTAACGAATATTTTCAAAAAAAATATATTCGTTTTCAAAATGGCGTGCATGTAGGTTGTGTATTACTGTAAATTTATAATTTTGGAAATTTTAAACACTGTTATTTATAAAAATAGGTGAGTATTCTTTTTGTAAACATGAGTAGTGCACTTTGTGTTAATTGCATATTTTACTTATACTTTTATGTATTTACAGGTTAAGATGGGACGATCTCCTAGTCCAAGGCGTCGTGATGACAGGCGCGATTTTGGACGCGATCGTCGGGATCAGGGTCGTGAAAGAGACCGCGACAGAGATCGCGACAGGAGAAGACAGCGCACCCGATCTCGGTCGCGGTCCCTGGAACGCAGAAGACGTTCCCCTGACCGAAGAAGATCGCCATCACCACGCCGGCGTCGTTCCATATCCCCGGCTCCCACTTCATCTTTTGTTCCAAAACCGAAAAAAAATTTTGGAGAGCGACCAATCGTAACTCCCGCAGATTTGGAGGGAAAAACTCCCGAAGAACAAGAAATGCTCAAGGTTATGGGATTCTGCGGTTTTGACACAACTAAAGGTAAGAAAGTTGAGGGGAACGTAGAAGGGGATGTTCATGTAGTATTAAAACGTAAATATAGGCAATACATGAATAGAAAGGGTGGATTTAACAGGCCTTTAGACTTTGTTGCGTAGTATGGTAAATCACAACCTATATTGGCGAACAGAGTCGGAGTTTTATGTGATATGCGTACTTTATGCTTGTCTTTGTATCATTTAAATGAAACACATTATTTTGAGTACTTTCTCACAAACACAACCATGAATGTTTTCTCAACTATTGTTACAAAGGCAAGCTAAAAGGCTTTTTTTTACCTAATATTAAGTGTTACTGTTTTCACTGTTCTGTTTGTATGAGTTATGGCTGTTATATATTTTATATGAACTTGTGGTTGTCCACTGGTTAAAATAGGACTCTCAATCAGAGCCAATTAATAAATCTGTTCCCAGTACAGATTTACATTATAAACATAAGTAATGTGTGTCAAATGCATGGTTGTTACTTGGTAGTGAAATATTTTTGAGCTTGATAATTTCTTTTGTGATGTCTATCATATTAGCGTTCTACTCTCAACTTTAACTTTACACCAATTAGTCAGTTTTCATGCAGATATTCATTTTATAAGAACATTGATTTATTGGAATCAGTTTTGAAAGGAACTCATGAGTCATTTTTAAAACTAGCAACATGCCACTTTTTTGGTTACATTTTATAAATAACAGGTAATGGAGCATCAAAAAACAGATAAGATTAAGTTAGTAGTGGTGCAACTATTGCTGTAAAAATTAAATTTGCACTAGTTGAAAATTTAGCTTTTTTTGAACTATTCACTATATTAATTAAGAGACACTTGTACTGATTTCCACATCACATATAATTGAATAATAAATAGCCTGCTGGTTTCCTACAGCAGCATCAGGGCTAGAACTTTAATTTCTAAAGAATGTTTTTGATTTGCAAGGTTTAATTCATCTTGTAGTGGGTATAAACAAAATACTTCAATACTGTATTGAATCACATGCTCTTTTTTTTAATATTCATAAATGGTAATAAACAATATCTAGACGATAAAAAGAAAGGTTTATGAATGTCCGTATATGTTATGAAGTTAATTTTTAAGATATACATTTTTCCAAAGATAAGTTTGTAGAAATATGTGACAGCTGTAACTCATAATAGCCACAAAACTCCATTACATTCCAACCATAGAGAACTAAACCCCAGTTACAAACCTGACCAATATTTACCTGATGTTCACATGTTCTTATTCTTTATGAGTTGCACATTTGTGCAAGTGTATTTAAAGGACTGTCTTTGGCAAATCATGATTTTTTGTCAGTGCAATAAAGTTGTTTATTTGTGTATTATTGAAATACTATTGCTTTATAAATTGAGATAAAATTATGTATATATGTGTACATGCATGAAAATTTTAAGAAACTGGTTAGGCCTATAATCTCTTAAGAGTTTTGTGGTGATATTTAAGTGTAGTTGTAAGTCCGTTATTCAGTGCTCGTGTGCAGCTAAGGCCCACACGGGATCAGTGTAGCGCTATGCGCACCAAGAATTATGTAGAAGTGGATCCAAAATTGATATATAATGGTTAACGTGATGAGATACTAATGTACGTATTTACCAACCTTTTTGTAAGATTGCACCGGAGATGTTTAAATTGGTCAATACTAAAGCAGTATTAATTATGTGTCAGAACACATATGAAAAAATGTATTTTTAAATATATTTTGCAAGTGTTTTGATCTATTGCATCCATCTTACAAACTGAATTACATTAAAATGACTTGAACATTGTATGTCACTTGACCGTCCTATAAGACTGATGCTTTCCGTACTTGAGTTAAAAGTTAGTTCGCGTGTCGTGCCCACATAGCAATAGTTACAGATATATTTATACACATATACACCATTCCCCCACAACCCTATCCTCCATAATGTACAATAGTTAAGCCTATCAAGCTAGAATGTTTTGTATAATTTATTTTAAAGATTCTCAAGTTTTAAATTTTCAAATTTGGAAATATAAAGTTTAAAATTTTAAATTAAATTATAGTTCTTTATATGAAAAATACAAAGCACTCTACTGTGGTAGACTCCATAGCCCATATATACAAATGTTACTTGATGTGATATTTTTTTTATGTAATGTAAGCACAAACACGCTGCGCGAACGGGTACGGTCTGCAAAACAATCATTTTTGTATCCACTTCTATGTATTTGTCACAACACCTGCATTTTTTGAATGAATCAATTTGCTATTGCAATTTTTACCTTTACAGTCTGTACTAATTGCAAAAAAATTAGACAATCTGGCACTTTTGCATCAGTAACAAAATTTAAATGGCACAAAGATTTAGAAAATTTGCCAACTGATAATATTTTTAAGGCCAGTTTACACTACATAGTAGTTTTTTTAATTGTAATTTCTGCTAAAAATGCAAAATGTACACATTTTTCAATGATTCTATTTCAAAAAAAAAGATTCATTCCCGTGTACATACCATGGTTTTCTGTATTTATTTTAAATTGTAATGAAATTGTAAATTTTGAAATAAAATTTGAGCAGTATGATAACTCCTTGGATTTTTAGGTTAACCCGGCGTCATTGTAGCGGAAAAAAGTTACACTAACGTTGAGGTGGGTCATTATGACCCTGGTTATAATTGTCACAATTTTGCCTAGTATAAAATAATTTTTCATATTTAAAATTTTATATTTATCATAATTACTGTATTTATAATCAGTAGCAGCAATAAAACACATTGGTAATGAATGCAATAATTTTTAATTTTCATTTTTCTTATAGACTATTAATTAAACAAAACAGTAACTCTCTTCTTTTTTTTTTAATCAACAAAAAGCAATATCGTTTCTAACAAAAATAATACTTAAATCAAATCTATACTACCTATGCTCTCTATCATTGGAATATTAATCACAGTAATATCAGGAACTTTGGTACAATTACTATTGTTGAACCAGACTTTCACTGCAGCTTTTACAGTAAGAAATTACGTGTTCAGCGCATATAAACTTATGGCAAGTGTTACATAAGTGACTAGTCTTCCTATCTTTTTTGTAGGGGCAATCTTGGCACCTTCTTCGAACACCAGTGAGTTTTGCAGGAGGTTCTCCAGATGTTTCTCCAGTAAATTCTTTCATTCTTTTACGCATTTCCCGCGGAAGATTTACTGAATCTTTGTGTAAAGAAATATGTTGGTTCACGAGGGCTAAGCCCAAGTTTTTTAAAAACTGGCGTCGTTTCATGTTTGTCCTGTTGTTGCTGTTTTTTATAATTACAGCATTTACTCCCGCCATATTGAGCATGGCATAAAATAATGTCAACGGCCATTTATTTGAATTCCGACAAACATTATAAGTTGAACAGAGCTCATCTGCAACATCCACTCCACCTTTTGTGGTATTAGAAAAAGTATTTATCTCGGGCTTTTTCTTTTATCCAGTGGTTTCGTCAATTTTACTGTCGTGATGCAAGCTTGAGAGAAGCAGAACGATTTTATTTTTCTTTGGTATGTGTGACATAATTGTCAAGTCTTTTTGAAATCCAAACTTAGTTGAATAAATATCCTGCGCGCGGGTTCTCGTAAACTCTGGTGGTATCTGACGTTTGTTTTTTCTCAAAGTACCTACACTGGTTAATTTATGTTCTTTGAGAAGGTGTGTCATGAGTTCATAGCTGGTAAACCAGTTATCGAATGTTACGTTACGGCAACTTTTTGAAATAGGCTGCACGAGACGATCAACGACATCAAAAGGCCTATTGCTGACAGAAAATGGGCCTTCAGGCTGCTTTCCCGCATATACTTCTAAATTTGAAATGTAAAAGTTGTTGGCATCAACCAGTGCGAAAATTTTTATACCGTATTTGGCTGGTTTTGACGGTATGTACTGCCTAAACTTAGCTCTTCCTCTGAAGGCAACCAGCATCTCATCTATTGTAACATGTTCTCCAAGAACATAATTTTTTTTACAATTTTCGACGAATAATTCGAATATTTCACGAACAGGAGCCAAATTGTCAGTTTCTTTTCGTAAATTGCGTGTAGACTTATCGTCAAGGCAAAGACAGCTGTTTATAAAATGAAAACGCTGCTGTGACATAGTAATGCGGAAAATATCCACACCAGTGCCATCAGATGTCCATAAATCATTCAAATTCTGTCTTCCAGAGCGATGGAATCCAGCTATGTACAGCAACCCAATAAAAGCTTTGATTTCACTCAAGGTCACTTCTTTCATATAAGTGTGTTTCGAGAGATCTGAACAAGCAACTATTCTTTCCTTTATTCGATTATTAGTGTATATAAGTATAGTGTTGAGCAAATTATCCGGTATAAAAAGTTGCCAACATTCTAATTCCGATTTAGCCGTCCTTGCCTCTTGTGCTACTCCAGGCTGCTGTGTAATAATATTCTCGCTTCGAGTGCGGACATTTTGCCGGAAAGGAGTTTTATACCATTTAGTACCATCTTTCCCGCTATAAAAAGGACCTCGTACCTCGAGGTCTGACGATTCAGAATTGTCGTCATTAGGAGTCATCACATTCAAAGAACTGGATTGACGTAATTGTTGCAATGGAATGTCATCTTCACTGTCACTTACTTCTTGGTTGGTATCACTTTCCTGGCTACGAACACTAACATGATCTTCATTTTCCGAATCAGATGCATAAGGTCCATTTTCGTCACTATCTGAAGATTCTTCCAGTATCGACAAGATTCGACGACGCTCACGTTCTTCCGGGTCCATATTAGATCAGTATCTGAAAATAAAGTAACGTAAATAAATAAAACTAAATAAATCATAGAAAAATTATATGGCACAAAACAGCAACGTCGCCGTTGAGCTGGGTCATAATTACCCGGTCGCAGGTTTACACACGTGTTGCTCCTTGCGCGGGCGCCGGACGACTGAAGTGAGGTACGTGAAGGGGTGGGGTGATCCTTAGCTGCAGCTACTGAGACAGACGCTTGTGTACGGCAATTATTTCTAAGCAATTTTTCGTATGCAAAACTTGCAGGGTCATACTGACCCTGCCTCAATGACGCCGGGTTAATAAACATATTTTGAATGTATATATTTTGACTGATTTACTCAAAACAACTTCTTTTACGTCATTCAATTGTGAGGGTCTATACTTTTTGAAGTATTTTTGGTAGAAATTGAAGTAAAAAGTGAGTGTTAATAATTGCAATGTTTTAGGTTTTAATTTTGCAACTAAACACTACCAACTAATTGTGTTTAGTATGTTAATAAGAAAACAGTGGTAGTGTTTATTTCATAAAAGATGTTAAAATTACTCATCTACCTAAACTTTTTTGTCTATGACTGGAAGTAATTCTATTTTAATTTTACAAGAAAAAATGCACTTCAATTTTTAATGAAAGTTTTATGTTGTATCAGTGAGGGGTTATTCAAAATACTATGAATAAATGTAAATGTTTTGTCTCATTGTAATGTTGGTAGCACTATTTGGTAATGAAAAATTTACTTTAAAATTTTAATTCTTTTGTGATTTCAGTGCAGTCGGATTATGAATGAGAGATGGAAGCCCAATGATTTTAGATATTAAAGAGTTTATAAAATATCAAAAGGACTTTACTGGTGATGCTACCAACATGACTGAAGGAGCATTTCGAGCCAAGGTCAAAAACTAAATCACACTCCAATCACTTCAAAATTTGGTTCTGTATTGAATTATATGTACTTATGCATACGTCTTTGGTTGGGGTCAATAATGGATTAATTCCAATATTTTCCAACAATTCCAAATCAAAGTTTTGTCTATTCTTTTTCATAAATATTTTGTTTTATTTTTTACTATTATTATTGTAAATAAGAGAACTTATTCATTAGGTATCGTAAAGATGTTTTTGTGCACATATTTGAGCTATGTCTATTATTAATATTTATGATATTAGGACAGAGAGTGTCCCTTATTTGCCACTCAGTTTTGTGTGAATTTTATAATGTTTGTAACATGAAGCTGTTAAAATACTTTTTGCCACAATATTACTACGACAATAGCTGAACTATGTGTTGTTTCTATGAAATATATTAAAGAAAGAAACCAACTAAATAATATATTTTGAAGGTACTCAAACACTGAAAGTAGAGGTGTGCCAATATTGACCCCAACTAAGGACAAATATTTTAAAATTTATCTACATTATTTGGCCTTATTGACATTTAATGTGGTTGACATTTATATAAAATCTAAAAAATTGCATTATCCCTCTGTTATTGTACAAATGTATAAGAAACTGTATCATGAGACATTAAACTTTCCGAAATAGGTTGGTTTAATAATTGATGAAGAAATCAATTTTAAAGTAGTTATTATATTTCTGTATTTCTTGAAGTCTCAAGAATTTAGGTAATAAGAGATAAAGGTGGTTAGAATAAGTTGGACCAGCATACAAAATGACAATTTTCATAATGGCAGATGACTTTAAAAGAAATAATTCCAATTTTTAGTTTACAATTTTAGAGACAAAAAATATGCAATTAAAATTCTTTGACAAATTTAAGGAATTGAAAAATATAATCTGTTGTAGAAAAAAAATTATTAATTTTGAGAATTGGCCAGCCTCATATCTTGACCAGAAAAACCTTACCATTTTTAATTATCAAATCATTGCATTTAATTAACTAAAAAATGCTGTTATGGGATTATGATCAAACTAATTTAAAATCACTAGCATTTATACCTATAAAATTGGTAATGCAGTATACTATACTGAAACTCTTATTTTGCTAGTCTAGAAACCCATAACAATATGATTAGAATTTATTTAGGCCTTATTATTTAAGTTTAAATGGAATGGCTTTGATACGGGTCAAATATGCACAGTATATAATAATTAAGAATCAGAAAAACTACCAGATAATTATTTTATTTACTATATTTCGCGACAGAAAAGATGGCAGCTTGACTATTGTTATCTTAAACCTGTATCGGAAATCTAATTAAAAAGAGGTGTGTCTTGGCGCCACCGTGAAAAAGATGGTAGTATTTTTTTCATAATTTATAATTTGGTGTAAATTATAAGTAAAATTGGTTAATTTAAGCGGGATTTAGTTTAATTTTGTTCAGATAAAGTGCACAAGTTAAATATGTGTGAACAAATTAGTGTATCGTATATTTCCTCGCTGACGCCAAATCTCACTAGATGAGCTTGAGTAACGAAGCCACTGCTTTACTCAAGACCCTAACATGTCTTTGTACATAGTGACTAATGATTGTTAATAAGAATCCCCTAATATGGAAGACTTGGCAGCATGGCCTAACGGTCTTAACCGGCTCCAGTAACAAATTAACTTAGGATAATAATTAAAAAGAGTTGCCATTTCACTGTTCTGTCGCCTGTGATTAAGTAGAATAAATAAAATAAAAGTGGTGTATTCTGTATACTTGTAGGCTTTGAATTTTGTATATTAAACAAAGCGTATTTACGAGAAACACATGGATTGAAATGCATTTGTGTGATTTTGTAAACATATTAAAGAAATAGCAGCCTTTTGAATGGCTAGTTTTAAGATACTGTGCATAATAATTATGACCCAAAAACTATTCAAACTTGAAATAACGTTAAGGGATATCCAAGGATGTTTAAGAAAAATAAAATTGACATTTGGATTATATTGTGTTTTTGTTATTATACAGACTATGACAGGATTTTTTTAAATGTAACTAGCGAACCCAGCAAACTTCGTATCGCTTGACATTAACGGCTGCTGCTACTACTACTACTACTACTACTACTACTACTACTACTACTACTACTACTACTACTGCTACTGCTGCTGCTGCTGCTGCTGCTGCTGCTGCTGCTGCTGCTACTACTACTACTACTACTACTACTACTAAAGTATGTTTTTCCTTAGGAGTCCAATTTGGTAAACAAACACCACTTGATAGAAAAAATCAAAGTTTCACATTAATTTCACGCACTCAACTAAATGTTTTTGGTTTTACATACATACATACATACATATCTTCACGCCAAGTCCCTTACGGGGTAGGCAGAGAGTATCGAGTGCCAGACCTCACGATCCTGACAAACCTGTCTTGCTTCCTTCACATTCATTACCCTTTTCATACGAACACGCCGGTTTCGGAGACTCTTGACACCACCCTCGGATAATATCCGATTGATCTGATCGTGAAATGTTGTGATCGTGATCGTGTAACGCTCGCTGACCGCATTCGTAACAGTGAGATCCGAGAAAGAGTGGGATCGAAAGAAAGTGTTGGTGTTAAAATGCGAAAGGGCATGCTCCGCTGGTTCGGGCATGTGGAAAGAATGACAGATGAAAGATTGACAAAGCAGATATACAATTCGAATGTGGATGGATGTAGGTACCCGGGGAGACCAAGGTTTTTGGTTTTACATATTCAAAAATAAGTTACGGTATGTTTAACACTGAAATCTGTTTCGAATTCATCAACTTAATACATAAAATTTGCAAAAAAATATTGGAAATTGAAATCTAATTGCACAGATAAGTAACACAATATGAACTTGACACATAGAACTTTAGATTGTGGAATTGATAGACGTGGGCATTGATGAATACATTTGAATGATAAATTGAATGATTCTTTTGCAACGATTAACAGTTTTGAAATTAATAATAAAAGCTTACAATCCTTTTGTAAAAAGTTTAGATCATAAAATGTTGTTTTATAGAAGGCAATTTTTTTTACAAAATAAAGACTTTGAATCGGTTTGAAGTAATCGACTTTATGAAATAATTAAAATTCAGTCAATCAAATACAATGTTAGATTGTGATATTCTAGCAATGCAACAAGATAAATTCGAGTGTTAAATAAAATTATCGAAATATACACTGTGTTTTTCATTTTAAAACGGAATAGCTTTAATTACTAGAACTTCTTTATTTATTAAATGGTGCTTTAATTATTAACTTGAAATGAGTTTCAAAATTAAAAATATTTCATAAAAAGAAATGTAAACCTGTTTTTTAAAAAGTCCAATAATTATGTTAATTAACAGCACATTATAGAAAAACATTGAAATTCCAGACCAATCATATGCATTGACTTCAATATTAGTGGTTCGGAATATTCTTTCGCTCTAAGCAGAACGTTTAACACTAAAATAAATACAGTAAATGACATATTACAAAAAGTTTTTCGTGTTTAATACTATGATAGCATCACATTTCGTATAGAAAAGTAAAAAACTGACCGAAAGACCAAGAAAAGCGGTCTTTCTTTTTTCTTGGTCTTTCGGTCAGTTTTTTACTTTTCTATACGAAATGTGATGCTATCAGAAAAGTGCTATAAGAAAAGCGGTCTTTCTTTTTTCTTGGTCTTTCGGTCAGTTTTTTACTTTTCTATACGAAATGTGATGCTATCATAGTATTAAACACGAAAAACTTTTTGTAATATGTCATTTACTTGGCTAGGAAAATACCAACTACAACAACCAACGGCAACCGGGTACACTTTCCACTTTATTCCTGTTGCCCGACCCGGGGACCGAACCCAGAAGGTCAAGAAGCTTAATCCGACGCCAAACCGCCAGACAACAATGGCGATCAAATTTTTAAACGTGTTTTTCATTGCAAGTTTTCCCGAAAAAAAATGTCATTCACCATTTCCATTATTTTCTTACCAAATATACATCATCCACTATGTTTTAGTAAGAAAAAAAGATAAACAAACAAACAATGATTATAGCACTAATATCTACTAAATTACTATACTAGTATTGACCAAGTAATTTCATTAATTCAAGGTAGTATTTCGTTCCTGTTCATTCGGTCTTTTGATAATTCCCAACCCTATTCATTGTTTACTTCTTCCTAATGTCACTGTTCCGCCATTGTTGTTTACCAAATTCTATGACCAAATTGGACTCCTAAGACAAAACAGACTACGTAATATTTGATGCCCAGATAATAGCGCAGCCTGCTGGATCAAATGTAAAACATTCCAAAAGCAACGGCTACTTACAAATAATAAAATAATTAAAAAAACATTTCAGTGGACCAAGTTGTGAACCATTCATTTATTTTACTAGGTGGTAGAGTTTCGCAGCGACTTATCAGGATTGGTACCACCGCCTTACCTATTCCTACCGCCGTAACGTCATGTGACGTGTTCCGGTTCGGAGGGTAAGGTAGGTAGGTAACTTACTTTTGCTCGAGGCCTAACATCCTGGCCTCTGGTTGGCAACGCACCATTACCACCTTTTGTGTCTCTAGGCGGCGGGAATTTCTTACCATCAGGAAATTCGTCTGCTTGTTTGCCTTCTAATGTTATAAAAAAAAACATTCACGAATCCCCTTGAACACACATTATTTTTATCAAAATCGCTCCAGTCGTTTAGGAGTTTGGTGACACCTTCGCAACAAGAAATGTAAATTTAAAAGTACTTTCACGCCCGTATCCCGGAAGTGGTATACAGAGGCTCAACCAGTAGGGCTCCTCTTAAAGCTCGACTCGTGCAATATTCAAAATTGGAATTGAATTTGTCATTTTAGGTAAGTACATACCAACAAACTTTTGAAAACAATACTGGAGAATTGTTAACATTTAGTTAATAGTAAACAAAAAAATATATTATCGTATTCGTTGAATACATTTGTATCTAAATGTTAACAATCCGCTAGTAGGTAGTAGGTACTGTGTTCGAAACTACCTAAAATGGCATATACAATTCTAATTTTCAATTCGCATGATATCGAGATTCGAGAGTAACCCTACAGGGCACCCACGACTAGCCGAAGACCCTAAGTCCTACAAAGTGATAGGTGGCAAGTGTATTGTCAAACCGGGCACACATCCTATGCCGAGATTTTTTTAATTAGAAAATTGGAAAACCATATTTTTATTTTGTTGCCCGACCCGGGACCACATTAAGGCAAGTCCAACACCTGAACCGCTAGACCACAGAAAATATAAAGATTAGAAACTACTTGTATAAAGACTATCCTTTCCTATTAGAGTAATTTTCAAATTTATTGGATCGTTATCAAATTGTTGTTACAAAAATGTTGTTACAAATATGTTGTTACAAAACTGTTGCAACAAAATTGTTGTAAAATGGACCAAAGTAACCAAATTGTAACATTAAAATAACACATGTAAATTGTGCCAAAAGTTGCAAAGGGATGGGCGGACAATTTTTTTTGTATGGAGACAGAAAATAAACAGTTCAAAAAGTTTTATAAAATTGGCATTATGTGTTACTAAAAAGGTATTAATTAACGATTCTGTAAAATATAATGATTTTTCTGCAAAATAGAACTTGAATTATTAAGAATTAATATATTTATCAGTATTATTTTTTGTATAAAGGAGAACTGTCATTTCTGACCCAGACCCGACACGAAAGAAACATATCCCAGATTTTTTGTTATTTTGAGCATAACAAATACATATGTATTGTTGTTATATTCGAAATAAGTGGCTAACAATGAAATACTAACTTTTGATTTTTTCATACAATTTTTTTTTGATATTTATTTAATCACAAAACTTGTAAAATAAAATAATGACTAGATTATCCAGATTCCTTTAAAGTTCTAGTAAGTAGTAGTAGTAGTAGTAGTAGTAGTAGTAGTAGTAGTAGTAGTAGTAGTAGTAGTAGTAGTAGTAGTAGGAGTAGTAGTAGTAGTAAGTTCTAGTAGTAGTAATAAAGAAAAAAGGTATTGTTAAAAATCTGGGAGCTTGATAATGGGATATAATATCGATAAATAAAAAAAACAATAATTCTGAAAATCAGTTTTTATTAATTTTCTATTTCTATGTCTCTAAGTACATAATCCATTCCCAGTGCGGGATGGTCAAAGTGATCTCGATGTCTAGCCCATCCCAAGTAATACACAACACTTATAACGTGTGCGCAACTTCCCAAAGTTCTTTTGCCATGGTAGCACGTGCAGTAGTATTCTTTTATTGCCGTTACTCCATTTAAATTCATATCTATCGTAATATATGTGTAGTATATTTTTGACCCAACGTGTCGCGAGTGAATTCTGCACCTAATTAAAATATAATTATTTCTGCCTTCTGCCATCGGTTGTCTATAAATTTCCATATCGTAAACTCCGGTTGTTTTGATATGTTCACTGCAGTAAGACCGTGCTAGCTTCACGTGGTAGGTTTCAATGGAGAACTTTATTAATTCTTCAATTGTGAGTTGTGGAAACTCAACCTGTGGATCATCGGCCGTCATTCGATGAAACGCCACTCTTTGTCTGTTCATGTTATTTTCTGCCACATACTCTGCCAATCGGTTGGGACGTTGAATATTTAGATTTATTGTTTCAATGAAATCTTCTGTGTAAGGACTGTCACCGTATGGCTCCTGAAAATGGTTAATTAACGCTGCAGCAATCTTGAAATCGTTAAAAACGTATGGGACATTTTTATTAAATACTCTGTTTCTGAAAATATTGAAGTCTCGCTTAAATCTGCCGTTTATAATTTCCACGACCCATCGAACCATTGTTATAAGCCTTGATTTATTTGCTTGATTTGTGCTTAGTTGCGTTTCTTCTCTATGTTTGCTCGGTGGCATATGTGCTTCATACC
>NJDD01000040.1:73148-83587 GCA_002245505.1 Calephelis nemesis
GTGTATAGTAAGTTTATGTTTTGTACAAACCAACGGTATTAGTTCAATATGTCGGCAAAAAATAAGCCGATCGGGAACTTTCCTCGAAAACGCTGCCAAAACCTTTTGAGTTTTAACAAAACAATGTGTGGTGGGATTTCTCCTCCGCGATAGATCTCAAAAAAAGTAAGCGGTGGTATATGTTTAAATAATAATTAAGTAATAATATAATAATTTAAGAATAACCTACAATACCCGTTTTTTGAGTTTACTTAAAACAGTAAAATGAAGGGTTACTTTAGAACATATTTTAACAATGCAGTATTAACCCTTAATCAAATAAATCTGTTAGATACGTTATGCGTGTAATTTAGATCGAAATTGCCTTTTACACTATCAGAAAAATATTAATAACTAATGAGTTATCAAAAAGTTAAAATCTCCGGGCGCGAAATTAAATACCTATCGTTGAAGCGTAGCGAAGACATGCGCGCTTACTGCATTTGCGTGAAAGAGTAACAAACATCCATACTGACATCCTGATATCCAGACATACTCACAAACTTTCGCATTTATAATATTAGAAGGATTTTTATTCTTGAATAACCGAAGCGAAGCGAGGGCGGGCAGCTAGTTGATATCATAAATGCGGAAGTTTGTGTTTGTTTGTTACTTGTTCACGCAAAAACTGCCTAACCGATTTTCATGAAATTTGGCACACAGTTAAACACACACAATCCAAGTTGATTAACACATAGAATAGTTTTATCCCGAAAAATTTTACTGTGGGACCATCGACCACACAGGCAACGCCGCGGGCAACAGCTAGTGTTTAATATGAAAGGCCAACTTGACTGATCTATTAATATAGTTCATACTATCCATGCATAAAACTTGAAGATTAAACATATTTAAAAAATGTACTTACACATCTTTAGAATTATTGTCTGTTTATGTCTCACCGCGATTTACCACGAATCTATGAAATTTAATAGGCTATTTTTTATCCCATGTAAGAAAAGCTTTTTTTAACCGATTCCAAAAGGAGGATATTATCAATTCGGCTGGGTTTTTGTTGACAACCAACAAAGGATTTAAATCTTTTTCAAATGCAAAAATATAATCCCAAAAACTAAGTTTAGTTTATTTAGTTTTTATTATTATAGTAGCCTAAATTCAAGTTACAATGTCTTAGTTGTCGCTTCTGTGGTCTACTGGTCCGGTATTAAAGGTGACATGAAGTGAAAGGTTGTGCAACTCAAAATGTGTTTTTCATATTTTCAATAAAACTGCCTTGCCCCGGACTTGACAAGTGTCCAGTTGACAATAGCTTTTTATCATTTAACGTGGGGCTTTATTATCGTGGCCGTGAATAGCCTATTTTCGGGTGAACTGGTGTGAGAAACACAAAAACATGTATTCAAATTTTAGTCGCATTTCTAGTAAGGTTTAACTTAAAAAATATATTATTCAGATATTACATTGACTTCTCACGGGAGAACCAAAATATCTATTGAGGGCATGACAGCGAACAAAACTCTTGAGGGTAAGAGACAGCTGTAGCATATAGAGATCATAGATTTTAAGGTACCTTTGTTGTCTTCTGGCTGGGATTTTAGGCCTAATGTGCAATTTTATCGTAACACGACAATATCCGAACTGTCGTTAAGGCGGCATGTAGGTATAGGTAAGGCCAGGCCCGGAATTATAGGTGAAAGCCCCCGGATCTACGGACCTCTAAATCCGGCCCTGGGTAAGGCGGTAGAGCACTGCCAGAGCAGATGCTGCGCAGAACTACCACCAGGTCTTGGTAATGACATTAAGGATGTTCATAAAGAGGCGACCTATACTCACTCTTTAAACTGGTTCAAGCAGGGCCTGGATCAAATAGATAATTTGTTCACAATCACTGCGACCAACAGATTGTAATGCGCAGGCATAGCCGAGGACACAGAAAGTGTTCTAGTATCTGCAAGTAAGTGGAATCATTGTGCGCAGTCGCGAATGGTTCTTCAGTTGCATCCATTCGCACAGCTGCTTCACCGTACTCTTTAGATCAGCTTTATTCTTAATAGAACTACGTGCTGAAAGATTAATCGGAGACTCTCAACCTATCGCCTCTGTGGTCTAGCGGTCTAAGAACACACCACAGCGATACCAAATCCCACTCGACGTACGTTTCGCTTCGACACCGAAGTATTCTATAAGGCGAAAACAGGCTCAGCGCATGAGGAGCCTTTACACGTCTTAGGTTTCAATTTTGTTGAGTTGTTAAATTATTCGTTAGGAATGAGTCTTCTGTATCTACGATACGACTTGTACGATGGGCCTGACATCCTTGTCACAGAACAGCGACGCACCTGTATTATCTATGGTGCCTATAGGCCATAGGTTATCTGTTACCATCAGGAAAGTCGTGTGCTTTTTCGCTAGCCTTTCACATAAGAAAAGGAAGTTCATGGGTTTTGAATTGAAAGCCGGTTTTACATTTTGTAAAAACCGCAAGGTAAGCAACGTTAAAGCTATTAAAAAAGTTTTGAGTACATAATATACATACTTATAACGTATCGTGACTATTCAAGTGTTGCCAGATATTTTATTACTACTACGCTCCATGTAACAAGTTTTTTAACCGAATTCTATTAAACTTGCTAGGTTACTTAATCGGTTTTCATAAAATTTGCTGGGTTTAAACTATCTGCAACAATTATGAATTATTTCACAAGAACCAATTTATTGCAATAAAATTGGTCTACCTTTCCCGAATGAATAAAATTAGGGGTGCCTGTAAAGAAAAGCATCCGGTTCGGGCGAAATAAATCGAAACTATAACGCTCTACAGTGATTATTTTATTGGGTTTTAAATATCTATGGTTTTAAATGCGAAAGAAAAAAAGTCCATTCATAAACTTTATTCAGTAATATAAGGAATTGTATATTACAACTTTATGCCAAAAATACAAAATAATACCAAATCGTAATATACTAGAAGCTTAACATAAAATAGGAACTCCTGATTTATATTAAATGTACTGGCAATTTTCAGTTTCACAAAACTAAACATTTGATTAAAATATATTTTATTTCAAATAAACATAATATAGCGCGTTCACACTTTTTGTTGAATTTATTGAATTCACGTTTAAATCAAAGACGTATTTAACGTAACAAAATAACATTGCCCAAAAATAATTTATTTTTGGGCAGCTAATCTAAAATCTATTTTGATTAACTCTTTAGTGTTAGGTGTATCTCAACAGAAGATTTTTTTGTCTCGTTTCTTGTAAACGTTATAGAAAAAAAACAGCGCGACAGTAGACTTAAAAAGAGCAACAAAATAAAAAAAATCAGTGTGGCAACTTAGAAAGTGGTAAATTACTAGAATGAAATATATAAATATAAAATCTGTCGTGATATTTGTTGATTTTCATGCAAAAGAATAATTGCCACGCCCGTTTTTTAACGTTTATGGACCAAAATATCTCCCGAACAATTAAATTTCATGATTGACGGTCGCCATCTTGATATTTGGTTGTCTATGTTGACTTTCATAGAATCATTGTCATATAAAAAGTTTGTGAAAAATACAAGTGTCTACTTTTGTTTGTCAAACTCTAAAATATAGCACGCATAACGCATGACATATTCATACACTGTAAACGCGCATATATATAAAATAAAAGCGTTGGCTATTCGATGATATGACACCACAATAAATGTATTTAGACTGCTATTTTCTTCATTGTGAAGTCAAAATCGAAATAATATAATTAAAGAAAGGCTTTTCAATCTCGAGGGTATAGAAAAAGGACGATTTTTTTGTAAATGTCAAAACTGTGAAAGTACAGCTGCATATGTTTTTGAAATATCCAACATGCGACCCACAAATCAGCTGATTCTACTTTTACGACTAGACTTCAAGTATGCATTAGTCACTACAGTAGGTTATGTACTTTATGGTCACTACCATAAAGCCGTATTACTACTGGAGGTTAAATTCCTAACAAAGAACTGATATCATTTTCAAATATTGCTGACTGTTTAATGTTTAATTTACCGGTCTCTCTTTCAGATTATCTTGTGACGAAAATTACTAACAAAGTAAAATAAAAAGAGAGGTCCGTACCTATATTAGAGCCAGCAATATTTGGAAATGACATCAGGTGTTTGTTATGGGCTTCATG
Organism: Calephelis nemesis; assembly: GCA_002245505.1. Classification (NCBI taxonomy): domain Eukaryota; kingdom Metazoa; phylum Arthropoda; class Insecta; order Lepidoptera; family Riodinidae; genus Calephelis; species Calephelis nemesis. The sequence goes on from NJDD01000040.1 coordinate 77,312, forward strand.
GTCACTACTCACTAATGCCCGGTTCCTATATTCAAGAAAAGAGTTTTGCTTACGAATGGTAGGTGTTTTGTACGAATAGTAAAAATTCTAACTACGGTCGTTCGTTCTCAACTGTTAACTCGAAACATTTTGTGTAACTATGAGCAACGCTTGACTTTTACGCAAAAACGGATTACTGTTCGTTGATTATAGGAACCGAGCTTAATTTGACATATTTCGTCGGAGGCGTAGGTATAGTGCCACCATTTTATCTGTCCAGGAGTCAAAATCGCAAATAAACGTCTTTTTCGTACATTTCGTTTCGTACGTAAATAAACGTCATTCGTCTGTCAGTTTCTGATGTGTGAGTATCGAAATTGAAATTCTCACAACTACATTATTGTATTCTTTTTTATTACCGGTATTTTCTAGATACAATTTTCAATTCGAAAAAGCTAACACAGTTCACTTCACACTAGCAACCTGTTTACTGAACAGGAAAGTTGGTCGCACTGTGTGTAAGTACCTACATAAAATTCGTCCTTTTTTCTCACACCGTAACATTAAGGGAGTAACTTCAGATATTTTTATGTACATTATTGTTGGACACACATGGTTTGTGCATTCGCCACTGACTATAAAAAAGCAACATGTCAATAAAAATCTATTTCTAAAAAAGCTATATTTTTGTCATATTTTTCGTTTTATTATAAATGCTTTCGGAATATAGTATAATACTGATTTTGAAGTCTTTAGCCACCTAGTAGGAGACGAGTTTTTTAGTCATATATTTTGTATATACCTCTTGTTGATTATGTAAATAAATATATTTATTTAAATTAAAAGCTATAAAAATTATCTTCCAATTGATTTTGAAGAAATATGATTCATCCGTTACTATTTGATAATTTTCTTAAATTTAAGGTGTAAAAACCAAATCCATACAAATAAAGTTCCTAAATAAATAAAATTTTTTTTTTTAACTTTATATAAAACTATTTTTTAATAAAAAAATCAGATTTTTGAACTTTTGCCACTTGCACCTTATTTCTCAAAAATATTGTAATATGTATTAATAAAATTCAAAATTGAGATCAATCTTAGCTTGGCACAAATTTTCCATTGCAAATGTCGAATAAGCGAAACCAAATGTGAAGTTTATCAATCTAACGCTATTTTTTAACAATTATGAAAATGACTGAGCAAAAAACAATCATACATTAATAATATTTTTGTAACATGTTCTTTAAGACTTATTTAATATTTTTGTAGCTGACACGACAAACGTTGTCCCGTCATAGATATGAAGCTGGAAACATACTATCGGATGCGACTGAAAGCCGCAGCTTACAGAGTATCTAGATAATGAGTACCTTAAACTATCGGATGTAAATCGCGGACGTGACCTTGTCCGTCACGACATCATCAACAGTCACGATGAACACTCGGACGTCCCAAAGACACATGGCGCGCTGGATGTTTACGTCACCCCAGAACGTCCGTGACTATCTGCCTTATTCATAAAAAATAGTTAAGTAACCTCCTAAGCATTGCTTAACTAATCATTTGATTAAGCCTTAAGCATTGCTTAAAAATTTGTTATTCATAAAGTTCATTTTGACATTGCTTAGTTAAATACTGCTTAACTTGGTAGGTTTTGGCAGAAATGTGGCTGTATGCGTATTTCTTTTGCTAAAAGTGGATTAAACAATTGTCATCCGTTATCAACATCGTTGTTTCTGAATACGGTGTCGGACATCTATAACCTCTTGCTAAAGAGTATTTATATTTCTACAATAAAATGCTCGTACATATTGTACTACAATAAAATTAAATTTATTAGAGTAAATAAAGTTGATGCAATGTAGACACAAAACGTTTAAACTGATACACTGCATTTCAAAAATAATGTTTTTAATGCATCTACATTATGTTACTAAGTTAAATATAAAATGATGTAATTTCTGTAATATTTTCCCCCGTGTTGGTTCCTTTGTAGAATAGACCATCTACCTTCCTGTTAGACAGCGCGTAAAAAGCGACCATAGACTTACCGTCACTAGCACCATGACAACTTACTAGGAGGTGAATTTCGCAGCGACTCACCCGGATTGGTACCACCGCCTTACCCATTTCTGCGTTAGCTCTTGCTGTTGAATTGTTCCGGTTCGTAGAATAAAGTAGGTAGCCGGTAAACTTACTTTTGCTCGGGGCTTAACATGCCAGCCTCAGGTTGGAATCTCACCATTGCCACCTTTGGTGTCTCTAGGCGGCGTGAAATTCTCACCATCAGAAAATCTGTCTACTTTTTGCTTCAATATCATAACAAAATGCTCTGGAAAACTATTCGTTTCTTCATAGGAGTCATTGGCCATCTCCATAACAAAACATTTTATTACAGTCCTATATTGTTCCAAAATCCAACATATCCCGTCCAATTTTGTCCACCCTTCAACGAAATCAAATATTTCAATGAATGTATTATAAAAAAATCATAAAAATACACAAATAAGCCATTAAATGGCTAGTCGTTGCATTTTGTCAATGCACATAAAATCAGCTGTTTGAAATTTAGTCAGCCATTTTGTTGATTAAAATTTTAAACAAGGGTCCGAGGTTGCTTAAAGTGACAGCTATTTAAGAGTATATTTAAACAGATGATTAACTCTAAATAGCGTTTATGAATAAGAATTTTTTTAAGCATTACTTAAATTGGTGATTAAAAGTTAAGCAACGTTTATGAATAAGCCTGTATGTTCCCAGCTTTAATATCGAGTTAAAATGTCAAACTAAAAGTCAAGTTTTTTTAGTTTTTTTTTTTAATTTTTAAATGTTCCACTTAACTAATTTTTTTTTCTTTCATAACAATCTTCTTCTAGCAGTAATTAACAAAAAAAAAGGCGAAAATGTGTCACTCGTTCTCGCATGATGCGATGACCAACGGAAATAAATATTCAGTTTTATAAACAAAAAAAAAATCATGTCAAAGAATATAAACACACTCTATCGCGAGGTTTTAATATATACATATTAGTTTGGATTCTTTCAAGTTTTTTGACTTTGCACTACTTTGGCGCGTTCGGAAATAGTTATAAAATGAATGTTTACAATACCGATACCTAAACCTAACCATGACGTAATAAGCTGTTTTTAATTTTATATTTGAACTGGACTGCGATATATCATGTAACTGATACTTTTTGCGAAAAAAGATTCTTTTTTTTTTAAATTTGTCCCTTTCTGGGACAGGCTAAGACCATTAGGCCATACTGCCACGTCTCCTGTATTAATAAATTCGTTTTCATATTATTTACATCCCATTCCCTTCATAAATTTCCTATAATCTACTCAAGAGGTTCCGAAACCAACGTGATTGTTAACGAATGTGAAGGAAGCTATGCAAGTCCGTTGAATCCTGACAATTGGCATCCCATACTCTCAGCCTACTCCGCAAGGGACTTGAAGATAGGTATGTAATTTTTGCAATATCATTTTGATTTATGTTGTCATGTATATGTGTGTCAGTAGTTTGAAATAACTTATACATTTGATATCGCTTTTTGGCCTTACTTTTAATATTCTGCACTTCAACAAAAAATAATTTATAAAAGTCGAAGTTGCGAATAGATTTTCTTACACTTTGTCAGTTACTGACATTTAGATTCACATTTTGCTTAAATGATTTTTTTGAGTATTTCAAATCGAACTCACCGAAATTTAAAAATACTTATCAAATTCGTCCATAATAACCAAAAACTCAAATTTCTAATAATGTTTCCAGAAATTGTTTGAATAAAATTACAATAACTAGTAATAAACGTTTTGTTATTTAGATTTTTTTCCATGCTTGATTTGTAGTTAAAAATAATAAACATTATCATACATTAATTTGTGTATAAAAAATACAAACAAATTATTTTAGAACTGAATTACCATTTAAAGTTTTTCGATTGTTCGACAGTTAAAGATATTTTTAATCTCTCCAATTTGTAAAAAAAGATATGTTTTTTAAATATTAGAGACATTTATTTTAATATACATTATTATTTAACATTTATTTTCAACCCCATTTTTTTTTGTTTTAGCCAGTTTGCGGCTAGTAGAGTGAAGTCATTAACCTCAACACGCTGACGGATTAAATCGCAGAATTTGTCATTTGACCTCGACAGAATATTAAGGGTGTTATAAGTTTGTTTATGTGGGTTTGTCTGTGGCTTCATATTACTTTGCCGATGCCGATTTTTCATTATTACTTTGTTATTTGTGTTTATGTTTAAGTAATTAAGTATATTTTTCTAAATTAAGTTTAAGATGACAAATTGACATAATTCTATATAATTAAAAGAATTATTTTCAGTTTGAATGGTGATCTAAAACACACATCGATTTCAGTCATTTCACAATAATCCAACGAAAACATTATTTAATGTATGTCAAACTGTATTTCACGACAAATAGTGAAGTTAGTACAAACATATCGACTACGAATTATGTCAGAGCGTGACAAACGACAAAAATGCATGGAAAATTTAATCTTTTAATTTTTTTTGCCATGCCTAGTGAATTTCAGCAAGTGCCGGCAAAAACGGATGGAATATTTAGTCTTATTTTTCATTTTTATGCTATGCCTAATGATTTGTGAATTGTCAAAAATCATATTTTGTGGATTGCGTAACATGATCCCACTTTTTCACCAAATGCCGGTGATATACTAAATATATATCGAACAACTCTAATTTTAAGTGTTAGAAAATTCGCGAAATATCCATATATTTTTGAAGTTCACGCTTATCGTCAGCATTTCTCGATATCGATATCAGTCCGTGCTATACTCTCAGGACAACACGAAATATTTTTGTGCCAAGCACTAAATATACAATCAACGATCAAAGGTTACTCCTAGATCAAGCATCACTAACCGCATATAGTCGGGTTTAAAACTGAACGTCTTAATTGTCTCCTCTGATGTTAATAATTCATTAATAGTAGTAGTAGTAACAGGTGGCCAACAGATTAGGGGCCTTACTGCGACAGTTTAAACTTTAATGCAATATTTTTCAGGTTGGCAACAAACCATTACCACCTTTGTTGTATCTAGGCGGCATGATTTTCTTGCGATTAGGAAATCCTTACGCATTTTCACAATACAAAGAGCCCACTAGCTGATCGACAATAAGAAAATGTTACCAGACAATAAACTTTAAATAATGCGTGTACATTTTTTACCTAAACAATAAGAATTTACGTGTCAACAGCCAGAACAAAAAATTTCCAATATACTGTGTCAGTTATAAAATTTGGTAAATATCTTTTAAATCTTTGTTTTATGCTCATTGATAACATCAAATATGCAGTCATTTTAAAGACAACATTTGTATTTATACAAGGCCAGTAACCCTTTATTTAATCTTATGTAGGTAGGCCAGTATAACGGTCAGTTTAAATACAATTGGCGGATAATTATTAAATAATTATGGAAATGAATACTGCAAGCGCTCCATTATAAATTAACCAGCGACTTTACGTTTAGCAAAAGCTTAATCTAGTAATAACATTTGATCAAATAATGTTGGGCCATTAAAACGGCGTTGCCTCATCCAAAGTGTGTAGCCAATTGAATATCATCATGTTTCGCTCGTATTTTGATAGAGGGCGCCCTCTTTCGCGCTCTAAGTCCGCCGCCGTTAGAGCTAAATGCGCCGCTTCTGTAATAAAAAACATCAATCTCTAAATTAAAAAAAAAATCAAATGTTCACAGATTTTTGTGTCAAGCGTTTCGTATTTCTCATTATGTCCAAATGCTACGATAGTTTTTCCGATGTTTTAGTATAAAAGGAGGAGGTTCTCAATTCGACCCGTATGTTTTTTTGTATGTATGTTACTCGATTATTTCGGTGTTTGTGGACGGATTGTCAATTTTTTTTAATTGAAAGCCTATACTCCCGCGGTGGTCTTATTATAATTTGGTCCAGGTCTACATTAGCATTTTTGTTTCAAATTGGAAGTCGGTTTTTTGCAGTTTTACTGCGTATAAATTATGCTAAATTAATAACGTCTTATCAAAAAAGAAAAGCTGCGGGTGCTCTACTAATTATTAATTTTGATTTAAAAAAATGGTGAGGTTTACAGTTCGCGCAATACCTAAATACGTCTTGCGCGAAGTTTATTCTGTAGTCTGGAGCAGGTACAATCGAGTGCAACAATTTAATCCAAAAAGCATGTTTGTTGTTATAGTTTGTGAACTGTAATTTTGTGTGTGTGTGTGTGTGTGTGTGTGTGTGTGTGTGTGTGTGTGTG
>NJDD01000042.1:20496-34391 GCA_002245505.1 Calephelis nemesis
TGTCATAAGTTTTAAAATAATTAAACTTTGACAGATAAATAGGGGTTCGATATGTTTGACATTATTTGTGTGTGTGAGTATGTGTATTTGCGTTTGTGTGTGTAGTATCATCATTTTTGAATAGACCGATCGATGTAGACTCGTTTTTTTGTTTGAAAGATGACATCGAGATGGTTCTTAGCTATATTGTATGTGATTTTTGTCCAGGTTTGTTATTATTAATAGAATACTAGCTGCGCCCCGCGGTTTCACCCGCGTAAGTCCCAATCCCGCGGGAACTCCGGGATAAAAAGTAGCCTATATGTTATTCTGGGTCTTCAGCTACCTACATACCAAATTTCATCGTAATCGGCATTGTAGTTTTTGCGTGAAAGAGTAACAAACATCCATACATCCATACATACAAACTTTCGCATTTATAATATTAATAGGATAGGATATGTTGTATTTGTAAATTCATGTTTATAATCAATAAAAAATGTAGGTATATGTTATAAATTGTGTTTCAACTTTACAACTACATTATTTTGTTAATTGTTTTCATACTTGGCGACTTCTCATATCATGATGCGACAAAGATGTATCATTCAGGCTGTCAAAATCAAAATTGTGTATCGAAACCAGGATAGATGTCTATTATAGTAGTATCTTAACAAAAATAATATGATTTGATAACAAGATGAATGAAATAAGGAAGTAATATAAGAATTTTTTTAATTTAAAAATTTTTAATTTTATTTTAATTGAATACAATTCGAATCATTTATTTGCAATACACAAGGATGGTAAGTTACCGAGTTTGACCATCGTGGACTCTGTCAGGTACAACAAAGTAGAAAAAAAATATTTTTATTGAGCTGCAGCAACATGTTGTAGTACTTTTTCCAAAAATAGATTAAATAAGTTGAAATACGTATGACGTGATACTAATACAAAAAAAATATAGACTTTTTATTGAAGTTATACTTCTTTTGGCGCGTTAGGAAAAAACTATGAGGGTAAATTTTTACGATGCGCGCGCACACCGTCACGAAAAACCGACATGATGAAGTTAGCTATAGATAACATTTGTGATATTTTTATTAAATATTAAATAAACTTTATTTAACTAAATAGTGGATTATAATAAAACTTTTAATGTATTAAATACCTTTTTTTCTATGATTAGTGTCATTTTGTCTACAAATGTAAAATAAGGCAAAGGATAAAATTTTTAAAAAGATTCATCTTATTACGCCGAAGAAGTATAACTTCTAACGCATGTACATAAGTACACACACAATTTTTTTTTCAATAGTAGCTCTCTACATTTTATACTATTATTTTATTTTACATATTGAACTAACTAAAACGTTTTTTTCAAAATAAACCTGTCCGTTATCATATTTATTTATTTTGTTAAATAACTGAAGTCAAATTTAGAAAATAAAAACACAAAATAATGTTAGCACGAAGAGTTCTCTTTGCCGGCACCTTAACACCGTTTTGAGGGTTAAAAATATTAAAATAAAATATTTCCAACATCGATCAAAGGTGGTGAACGAGTACTTGTAAGTTACAAGAGGCGTTTTAATTGATGCAGTGTAATTAATTCGCTGACCGTGTCTAGACATGAGAGATTATTATGCTATTTATATTATATCGTTTTTAATGACATAGCTCGGGGACTATTTTTCCTCGCTCTGCACTAATTGGCACAGGATATCACTCAGTGATTACTGTAATTAACACTATACATTGTTTGCCCTTGATAGAACTTATTTGTTATTTCTTAAAGGTACTTTCTAAATAATTAAGATATTAATTCTCCGTGTTGATCCAGGCTCCTTTGCAAAAAGAACATCTGCATTCCTGCCAGGCAGCTCTTAGAAAGCGAGTATAGCCTCACCGTCGCTAACACCTTAACATCTGACTCGCCCGAATTGATATCACCGCCTTACCTATCCCTGTCGACATTATGTCAGTCGTTGACGTGTTCCGGTTTAGAGGATAAGGTAGCTTTGGGTGTCTCTAGGCGGCATGAATGTTTAGAACATCAGAAAATCCGTCTGCTTGTTTCCCTTGCACTATCATAAAAAAACCTGTATTATGTTACCACGAATAAATGGAAGGATGCAGAACCTACTAACTATTAAGTAAGTAAGTTTATAAAATACCTGCTGAATCACCCTTATCACTAAAGGGTATCAACAATAAGTAGCCGATTCTTCGACCAACTGAATATGCAAAAAAAATTAGTGAAAATTGGAAAAGTCGTTTCGGTAGTGTACGGTAGCTAGGGTTGCCAATTTTTTTTTGGCCAAAAAAGAGTTTAAACTGGTTTGGATAAGGAAAAAATAAAGTATAAAAAGGATTTTTCAAATATTATGTTTTTACGTATTTTTGTGTGCTATTAGCACATGATGTCAATTTTTTGTTAAGTATCTTTTAATGTTGCGAAGCTTGATTAACAATCAACATAATTTAAATTTTAATATATAAATAATTTATTTTTTATTAAATTCAATGATGCTCTATTTCTCTCTTCCTGCTTCTTCTGATTCATTACTGAAAAAAACTCTTTCAGTGTAAGCTGAAGTTGCGGGAACGGAGAGTAGGTAAGAAATAACTTTTTTTTATTTGGTCAGCTATCAGATGCATTTTAAGTATACTGTACATTTCATAATGTATATTTTGTTTTATGTATCATAGTTAGGGTTGAAAATAAAGTATTGGCAACCCTAACGGTAGCTAACATTGTGATACGAGAATTTTATATGTAAGAATATCATTATTGATTCACCCTCATACAAAATTAAACGTAGAACTAATAGAACAGAGCAAAGTGACGCATTGGTTTGCAAAATTGTTTTAAGTGGTATGTTTTTAATGTCTGGCAGACTCTCCTGATTAAAAGAGTAAGTATATGACGACCTTTTTATGAGTTTATTGTTATATTGTTTAAACAACCGAAAATCAAAAATTTTGCAAAGCATCGGTTTTTGCAGTAAATATTTTTTATACTTTTTTGAACAAAAAAAGTCCTTACACTCAATACCGTATCGTGAACCCATGAATTTTTGTGAGTTTTCAAAACTAAAGAATCGTCAAAAATCGTGATTTTCTTGAATTAAATAGTACACCTGATAAAATAATATATAGAGACTAGCGAAACTGCAAAAAATCTAAACTCTTATCCAACTCATATCACATTTTGCGCAGTCGGGTGTTGTCTTAAAACTGCTTGTTTTATCTCACCATTCATATACGAAACACGATTTCCAATAAGTAACAATACGGTCGCATGTCAAGAATCAAGACATTAATAGCATCAAAAACGATAAAACTTTTACAACAGTACAGCGCCGGTGTCAAGTTCGGAGCTCAATATCTAACGATACGTCTGTCCGTTGTGTAATACTACGCTGCACTTGTACGAATGCACTTAATAAAGTACGTCCGTAATAACTTAGGACATACTGGAAACTAATCGACTTCGGTTACGGATATTTTGGGTATATTTCTCCTTGTGGTATCTAGAGGGTTAGTTATTATGTACAATTTTTTCATATATAACAAAAAGTGAGTATCTTCAAGTCCATATGAACCATACAAGCTGTATTTGTGCGCGTCGACATTTTTTTAAACTACCCGAAGAGTTTGGCAGAGGCACAACCAGGGCTCTCAAGACTAGCCGAAGACACTAAGTCCCACAATGTGATAAGTGGCCGGGCACATATCCAATCCTGAGCAACATATTTTTAGAAAATTAGAAAAACCAAATTTTCTTTTTGTTGCTCGACCCGAGAATTTAACCTGGGACCTCATGCTGTCAAGACCAACACCTGGACCACCAGACTACAGAGGCGAACAAACAAAACAAAGAATTAGAAAACTATCAGATACTAGACTTTTCTAGCCTTTTCGCCCGGGTATTCAATATTTTTTAGTTCTACTACGTCAAGCATTAAGACATCGGGAATACAGGTAACCTGTGTTTTTCTCCAATCTATTTCTATACTATTTTTCATTAAAACGGATCATACTATTTAGACGTAAAAAGGGAATAAACATATCAACTTTTACTGTTCTCATAATATTATATTCTCATAATTTCTGTCGCTCATCTGTGTTAAATCCATCAGTTCAAAACATGTCACACATTAGATACCTTGATTTTTGTCGATGGTTAAAAATAGGCCAAAGTCTTCGAAATTGTAATCTATTTCTGTTTTCAAATTAATTTTAAATCGATTCACTCGATTGATTGAATCGATCTGAAGGTAAAAGCTTTTACATTTATTACGAACTTATTAGTAGGAATAGATTAGTACATGGTAAGACTCAACTCGTTTCACAAAAAAAAATGCTAAAAGTATCATCTCAATTTGTTCACATCAATTTGTGAATGATGAAGAGCTAGAAGTTAATTAATGTTATGTATATCTATGCATTTCCTAGTTTTTTTTTTTATGATATTGGAAGGCAAACAAGCAGACGGATTTCCTGATGGTAAGAAATTCACGCCGCCTAGAGATACCAAAGATGGTAATGGTGCGTTGCCAACCTGAGGCTGGGATGTTAGGCCTCGAGCAAAAGTAAGTATACCGGCTACCTTACCCTCCGAACCAGAACACGTCATGACGTTATGGCGGCAGGAATAGGTAAGGCGGTGGTACCAATCCGGGTGAGTCGCTGCGAAACTCTACCACCTAGTCAGATGTCACGGTGTTAGTGATCGAGTGCCAAGCCTTACAATCCTGGCAGACCAGCCTTACTTCCTCCACATTCATTACCCTTTTTAACTTTAACACCCAAGTGATTTGATCGTGGAATGTCAACCTAGGTCTCCCCGGGTACCTGCCTCCAACCCAGATTCGCATTGTATATCTGCTTTGTCAATCTTTCTGACAAACTGTCTTTCTTTCTACATGTCCGAACCAGCGGAGCGTGCCTTTTTTCATTTTAACACCAACACTTTCTTTCAATTCAACTCTTTCTAGGATATCAATGTAAATAATGCGGTCAGCGAGCGTAACACAGATTTTCAGTAGTGCTCTTATTTCGCCCGATTTAACACATTAATGATAATATTATACTATCTATAATGAAGTGTCGGTCTTGTATCATAAAATCACTATAAACTAATATAAAACAATGAATGTAAACTCTACCACCTAGTCAGATGTCACGGTGTTAGTGACGGTGAGCCTATGCTCGCCTTTTACGAGCTGCCTGGCACAGGAAGGCAGATGGTCTATTCTACAAAGGATCCCGGACCAACACGGGAAATATAATATTATATTATAATATATAAAAATATATAATAGTCCTTTATAATATTTATAATTTGCAACCCACGGGTTATGTTTATGTAATATTTATAATTTTTATTACACTTTTTTATCTATATACATAAAAAAGTATAATAAAAAGTTGCCCGGTAAAAAAGTTAAAAAATAATGTTGCCTGGGTTTGGATATGAGTGCCCGGTTAGCGATAGGCTTGCCACCTATCACATTGTGAAATTAGTGCCTTCGGCTAACCGTGGGTGCTTGGTTATGCCTCTGCCTGCCCCTTCGAGGATATGGGTGTGAAAATACCTGTATAGATATCGAGATAACAGTTACGAACCAAGTTCCTAATTATCTGGTATTGAATATATTATGTATGCCCGGTTGGCAATAGGCCAATGTGGGATTCACTGTCTTTGGCTAGTCGTGGGTGCCCTGGTTATGCCTCTGCATACCCTTTTAGGGATATGGGCGAGAAGATACTTTTTTTGGCATCTCCATTTGTTACAGCATCCGGTGCTCCGTGTTGGATGCTAGAACTACCAGTAAGTAAATGTACGCAAAAAGTTTAATAATATGTCAGGCTCAGGTTAGCAATAGCAGTAGTCTTTTGTGTCCTCAGACAGAAATATGTCAGTTTTATTGTCTTTCGAGATTGTAAAATAAAAAAAATATTATTATTTTTGTTGATGTTGGATTTGACTTCTTGATATTCCCAGTTCGATCCCCGAATCGGGCAAAAATTTCGGTTTTTCCTTTGCCCAGATGTCGATAGGTTTACCACCTATCACTTTGTAGTTGTGCCTTTGTCTTCTAATTTAGGAAAACGGACGAGAAGATATTTATTTTTAACATGTATTAGGCATATAAAAGATATATATCAGAATCAATTCCCAGGACTAACGCTCCATATTAATTGTATAGCGAGATGTTTTGAATGGAACGAACCAATCAGCGCCGATCGGTATTCGTGTCACGTCAGACGAAAACATCACATCAATACGCAGCACCGTGCATGGCATTACGGATAATTATACTCCGGTAACGCCGTGTGTGAGTCCTCATGATTATTAGCTTGAAGCCGTAGGTGTAGATTTATGAATAAATTATTAAAAGTTCCCAGAATTTAGTTTATAACTTTGGTTACTGAAATTTTTGTTAAAGTTATGTAGGTGGTGAATTTGGGTCATGTTTCTAAGTAGTCAGGTATAAGTCAATTTTTATTAAATGTAAATAAAACTCATGCAATGCTGGTTTGGTCATTTGGAAAGAGTGACAGATGAAAGATTTATAAATAGATGGATGTAGGCACCCGGGGAGATCTAAGTTGACATTCTACGACCGAATTGTTAGGATTTTTGTATGAAAAGAATAATGAATAAGGAAGAAGCTGGACTGGTCTGCAAGGATAGTGAGATTTGGCACTCGATACTCTGTCTACTTCAAAAGGGACTTGGGGCGAAGATATGTAAGTATGTACGAGTATGTATGTAAAAGTCTTACATTGAATAGTGAAACGTGGCATTGAATAGTGGAACGTTGATCGTGGAATGTCAACCTAGGTCTCCCCGGGTACCTGCCTCCAACCCAGATTCGCATTGTATATCTGCTTTGTCAATCTTTCTGACAATCTGTCTTTCTTTCTACATGTCCGAACCAGCGAAGCATGCCCTTTTTCATTTTAACACCAACACTTTCTTTCAATTCCACTCTTTCTAGGATATCAATGCAAATAATGCGGTCAGCGAGCGTAACACCACAGATTTTCAGTAGCGCTCTTATTTCGCCCGATTTTACACATTAATGATAATATTATACTATCTATAATGAAGTGTTGGTCTTATATCATAAAATAACTATAAACTAATATAAAACAATGAGTGTACTTTTTTTTTGAATGACTAACTTATTGCTAACCTCGCGGTTTTTACAACTTCACCGAGTTTTATGGATCCAGCAAAGTGCTCAGCGAAATGAGAATAACTGAATGAATCTTAATATATATAATTCTCGTGTCACAATGTTTGTCCTCAATGGACTCCTAAACCACTTAACCGATTATAATAAAATTCGCACACCATGTGCAGTTCGATCCAACTTAAGAGATAGCTTACATCTCAATTTTATGATAAAAAAATTACCGTCCGAGCGAAGCCGGAACAGGCAGCTAGTATACTATAGGTATCTCATGGAAAACAATTGGGATAGTTTACTGAAATGACTTTGAGCGCTATGTTTTTAAATCGTATCTGTCTGTTAGCAAAGAGCTCCAATACTTTTCTTCTGATTCTCCATTGTAGGTGTTTATGTATTATTGTAATTGGACTATTATATTTCAAGGCGTCACGGTGAAGTTCCAGTACACGATTGAAAAAGTCTGACAGAAGCACTTCCCATAAACGACAATCCCGAACAACAAATTGATTGTGTGGGTTCGGTGACACAACCATGATTTATGTCGTCAGACATTTGTAAGTGATCTGCTCCAGATCAAGGGTATCGGGTTACTGCTGACTTCCCCACGTGGTTCCTCATTCTATCACGTTCCCATGACAATTACAGATACATTAGAAACTGCTTTGATAAAACATAAAAGTTTTAAATATATCTTTGGACAAAGAACAAAGTTAACAAAATGAATTGTATACTGAGTGGAATTAATCCAATATTACAAATAAATAAAATATAACAAGATATACACGATACAAATAAAATATAAAATAATAAATACGAAAAAAATATACCAAAAAAAAAATTTATTTTTATTTTTATCAACAAAAAAATCCACAGCACCAATTCCAAGTAAACTTAATCTAACAAATACATTAAACATGGGCTAATTAAGGGTTTTCATTTTGTTTTCTACACAATTTGTTTTTGTTTAGCGGCAGAATGACACAGTCATGTTATAATTTTATATTAAAAATAATTACCAACTTTTTGTATATACAGAAATAAATAAAAAAAACAAAACAAAATTAACATAACATTACTACTAAAATGCACAAAAAACCACTTCAGTGCTGATAAACGGTAAAATAAAAATAATACTTACTTTAGATGGCAATGTTTGAAAATAAATAAAAATATGAGAAAATAAAATATAACAGATAATTGCAAATGTGTGATGGTTTGTTTATACTTATTGTGTTTATATATTGTTTACTATGAATCTATACTTGCTATCGTCGGCACTTGGTGGAATTCCATTGTATATACACGTTGTTTGGAGTTAACACTTGTACTTATCCACTGTATACTTTATTTAACACTTTCTGTTACTTCCTAGCCAACCGGTTTCACTGTTTGTTTACTATGCAGTTTAGTTATCACGTAATGCATTAAATCGTATTCAGTAGTGTAACTTGAGTCTTAAGGTGGTTGTATACATTACGTTTTTGGAGCTATGAAAAATGTCAATGTCAGCGAAAAGTTTGCGAAAAATGAACAAAAAACAAAATTTTTTTTTGTTACCTTTTATATATATATTTTTTTGTTTCATTGTAAATATTGCGAAGATTACTTTTTAACCGGCACTAATAAAAGAGGCGGTTCTCAATTCGGCTGTAGGATTCTTTGTATGTTTTTTACGCAATCGCCACACTGTGTTGATGGTTTTTTTAGAAAGATATGATTTTGAGGTGTTAGTTTTGTCATAATCGGACTAGTGGTTTTAAAGTTATACTTAATAGTATATATCACATTTTTTTACTTGTCTTGACGACCGCATTATTGAGAGGCTACAAAAGCGCTGTAAACTCATCGTAATTGTTCAGAATGGTAAGCCTAAGAAGGACTTTTTGCAATAACTCAGGCGCGTCAGTTTAAGATATGGAAGATACCCTGCATCACGGTCAAACACCTCCATCATAGGTCAAAACTCTGTGTCATTTTGAAATCCAGAATACTTTTTGGTTAGTAAACATACTCGAGCATATTAAATTAAAGTATGGTGGGCTTGATGATGATTTAAACATAACATACTCGTAAGTAGCCGGGCAGTCTAAAAAATAGGTCATCTATTTACATTTACGGCAACTGATTGGCATATTTCTTTCATCGGAGACACATTAGGCATGTACACTTTTGATTGGCATTTGATAAGATCACCTATGATCATGTGAATGTAATTGTTCCTTTAGATTTTAGATGCTCGACATAAAAAAAACAGTTGATGATCTTACATCGTATTTTTATTTTTTTATTTTTTTAGCACTTGCCCTGTGCGTGGTTAGAGCATTCGTCGGCTTGAGACGAAAGGTTACAGGTTCAAATCCTGTCTAGGGCGAAATTTTTTCTTTCTTTAAAATTTATAGAAGTCGATGATCTGTTTCATTATCTACCGTCTAATCGACAAAATACAATAGGTCTCTGTGACGCTGAACTTTACATGTAGCGTCTTTGGCTCATCTACCATAACATTTTTGACATCGAATGAGACGAATATACATAATAGTTAACGATAATACTAGAATGAATTTTTTGAGATTTCCGTAGATTTCCCCATGCGGGTCCGGGCTCCTTTGCTGAATGATTTTTTTCAGGTCTTTGTAGATTTTCCCCATGTTGGTCCGGGCTCCTCTGAAAAATAAACCATCTGCTTTCCTAGCAGGCAGCTGGTAAAAGGCGAGCACAGGCTTTTCATCACTAACACCGTGACATCTGACTAGGTGGTAGAGTTAAGCAGCGACTAGCCTGGATTTGTACCACCGCCTTATCTATTCCTGCCGCCATAACTTGAGTGCTTCACGTTGACGTGTTCCAGTTCGGAGAACAAGATAGCTGGTAAACTTACTTTTGTTTGACGCCAAAGATCCCGGCCTCAGGTTGGCAACTTTGGTTTACCATTCAACTTTGGTGTCTCTAAGAGACGTGAATTTCTGCTTCCGTATGCTTATCGTAAAAATAAAAATAAATGAAACATATTTGTTTTCAATTTTACTCAAGAGTGCAGTAACATTTTTCAAATTATTATTGCAGCTAAGCGTAATGCTCCAGAAATGCGATGCAAGAAACGAAAGTTATGGCCATTCTAAAAATGTGAATTTCATCTGTGATGAACTCATTTGGTGGGTACTCAGAATTGTGTATCTATTGGACATAACTACCCACGTTAACGGGTTAGAAAGGAATTAAAAAATTTCGCCACGGGACTTGAATCCTCAGTAGCTCAATTGGTTAGAGCATTCGTCGGCTTGAGACGAAAGGTTACAGGTTCAAATCCTGTCTGGGGCGAAATTTTTTCTTTCTTTAAAATTTATATAAATTTATCCCACGCACAGGGCAAGTGCTAAAAAAATAAAAAAAAAATATAATGCTCCAGTCTCGAACAACAACATTTAGAGTACAAGTATCATATAAATATTTAGCAATACATTTCGCAAATTACATGACAAATACATTAAAATATTTAGTATCATACTCACCGATTCGGAAAATGCGTCGGCTCTTTGGGAGGAGGCATCGGAGTTGGGATCCTCCTCCCCCCTCTCATCCCTCCCTCGTTCATTGCGCCGATTGTCCTGTAGTTGGAGCTGTAACAAAACAAAACAAAACTTTGGGAGACCTGGTTAAATTCATTTAATTGGAAAAAAATGATATGATATAAATCCTTCATTAATAAACGAGATAAATTGTTTTGCACATCCAAACGCTAGCCGTTAAGGCACCATACTCAGTCAGTCAGAAGAGCCAATCACCGCGCTCCCCCGTTCCATGATTACTATGAACAATGGCGCTCTAAAGTAAACGTCTTAAGCGACAAATCACTATTTTTGACGCTATAAAAGTAATTTGAAAAATGTATAAAAACTGAAACACTTATCTTTTAGGTATAGTACTTATCTATGTTTATGTTAAATCTGGTGTCGATATTTTCACAATTGAAGTAGACAGAAAGCAAAAGCTTTCAAAAAAGGGTTAAATTTTTGATTTTTTTCTATCGAGCAAAGTTAAACGAATCGTGTTTTGGAAACACTAGTCTAGTAGAGCATATTCATGTTAATCTTGTGTATTTTTGTCAGCAAGATCCATGATTGCTTTGTATGAAAAAAACAGTAAACTGCTGACATATTTTAGCGTATATGGCCCCTTAAGTTAGTGCTTTACGCGTTTCTCTTTTTAATTCAATCGCTGATTCTTAAATTTGTCAAATTTGTTTAAAATATAACTTTGTTAATTTGTACTACAAGTGCGTTATCTAAAAGAGCATAACTAAAATTTCAGGAAAATACAAACGTAAACATATTATAAATTTAACATTTTGCTGTATAATTTCCAAAGAAACTATAATAAATATTGTATAATGACGATCTGTAAGCTAATTCACATTTGCAAAATTAAGTAGAGACCAAACAATGACAATAATTTAACGATAAATCATAAGCAAAGAAAACATTTCCTTATTAATCTGTATTAATAAACCCCATAGTGACCCTGGACAACTCACACAAATTGAATCTAACCCCAAATTAAGCAAATTATATGCTTGTGTTATGGGTGTCAGTCAACGATACTAATACATAGAAATACTTAAATAGATACCAGAATAAATTTAATAAACACCCAGACCCGGAAATGCAGACATCTAAATGTTCATCAAACCAAAAAAATGTGACCATTTGCCTTTTGTCCATCTGTGGTAAGTATATCTATTTATATACATAACACAGTTATTTCTTATTCCGAAGGAGTGTTTTGGTTAAGGTTTCCCCGTGTTGGTCTAGGGCAGCTGAACAGAATAGTCCACCTGCCTCTGTGTCAGGCACTGGATAAGATGTACCACCTCGTTGGTCGTGTGGCTAGCGTACACGCCTAACTACACCGACCAACTGCGAGGCTCGGGTTCGATTCCCGACGGAGGCATTCATTTATGTGGTGAACATTAAGATGCTAACATTTTCGTGTCTGGGTGTTTATTAAATTTATTCTGGTATCTATATAAGTATATCTATGTTTTGGAAATGTTTTGTAACTTGTCCTTGGATATTTATTTATTTATTTTAGGTAGGTAGTGACCTACCTAAAGCCTCCCTAGCAAACCTAAAAACCTCCCTAGCAAAACCACTGGTGCGTTTTGCAGCAACTTGCCGGGTAGGGATCCGGTACCTTAACAGCTATTCCTACCGCAGTAATGACTATCGTACTCCAGCACGGAGGGTATGTTACTCGGTAGACTTGCACAATGAGCCTAAATACCCGGCGACAGGACACCGACGCACCTGTAACATCTATGGTATTTTTGGGTCACAGTTATTTCTTACCATCAGGAGAGTAATGAGCTTTTTAGCTGACCACTCACATAAAAAAAGGTTGCTTATTTAGGGCATGCGTAACTATAGCATTGTAAAATCTACATAGACATAGATAGGGAGTAAAAGTACTCCAAGGTTCAATCTGGCATTATAGTCTTTATTGAAATGTGATACAGACTATAATATCAACTTAATTTTAATCCTACGGTAGTCCGTGTTTATTAATAAGACGGATAAAGAAAAGACACACATTTATTTGTTAGTAAACGGTCTTTAGTTTAGCCAGTCGACGACTAGTTCAATATCGATAACAAAAAACCAATTTTAACCTAAAACGAAAACTAATTGAATCAGAAACTTTTTCATTTGAAGATACCAATCAGCAATCTCTTTTTTGATTCTCGCTTGAATCGTATTGGAATTGTTATTGGGAATCGGATTCAAATCTACGTTCGAAAACCGAATTTTATGTATCGGAAGATTGATACAGATCAACTGAATTTACTAAGTTTTTTTTATGTTATAGGAAGGCCAACAAGCAGACGGATTTCCTGATGGTAAGAAATTCACGCCGCCTAGAGACACCAAAGATGGTAATGGTGCGTTGCCAACCTGAGGTCAGGATGTTAGGCCTCAAGCAAAAGTAAGTTTGCCGGATACCTTACCCTCCGAACCGGAACACGTCATGACGTTATGGCGGCAGGAATAGGTAAAGCGGTACCAATCCGGGCAAGTCGCTGCGAAACTCTACCACCTAGTCAGATGTCACGGTGTTAGTGATGATAAGCCTATGCTAGCCTTTAACGAGCTGCCTGGCAAGAAAGGCAGATGGTCTATTTTGCAAAGGAGCCCGGACCAACACGGGGGGTTGCTCTTATTTATACGAATACGACACTAGATGTTTACCGTGGCTATGTCTGCTTAATTACAAACGTACATATCGTTACGCCAAGTCCCTTATGGGACAGGCAGAGAGTATCGTCTGGCTTCCTCCACATTCACCACCCTCGGATAATGTTCGAGCGATTTGGTTGTGATACGTCTTTGCCTTCTTGATTAACATTATTAATAATAATAATAAATCATCTTTATTTCACATAAACCTACAAGAGGCACTTGTGACGGGTCTATATAATAATAAATCTACCACCGGATCGGAACGCGGCCGCACACTGAGAAGATCCGGCAAGAAACTCAGCGGGCTTGTCTTTTTTTTCTTACTCTAAAATATATTTACATTCAATATTTTATTTTTATTTTAATAATTTAAAAAATTTTTATTTTACATACATATTTTACATACAATATATTTATTAGAGATTGGCATGAGGAGCAACTAATCCCAAGCAGTCTTATCTGTTAAATATTC
>NJDD01000043.1:7852-28554 GCA_002245505.1 Calephelis nemesis
TTTTTTTTCAAATCAAATACATTTATTTACTCATGTGGATGGGTTCCCGTTAGAATAAAAAAGACTTAAAATCGCAAGCAAAGCTGCGAGCTACAGCTAGTCATTACTGTGACAGTCGGGGTTTTCTCGACCCCGTAAAACGAGTACTCGCTGTAACACAGTTTCCACATTAAACCTTAAATTGCTCCTCTTTACTCGAGTGCACCGATTGATCACTGAAATGCGTGACACCTCGCATAATCTCGCAAATTATTTATCTAAAAAAAGTATCTTCACGCCTATATCTTGAGAGGGTTGGCAGATGACTTAGTGTCTTCAACTAGTCGTGGGTGCTTTGGTTGTGCCTCATCGGGGATATGGGCGTGAAGATACTTTTTTATTTTTATTTAAAGACATCGATGTACGCCAAATTCGCTTAATACGCGATTTTCTTAAAAAAACATCATACACGGAAGCTATGGTGTTACTGTGTTAGGTTTCTTATGATAATCCCCATGTAATGGCCCAGTTGGTTGATAACGTGAAAATACGGAAGCCATTGAAGTACGTACGACGTACACCGTGACAAACTAATCCTCGTATCTCTAATCTCTACTGTTATCACATTTTATTAATATTACCGTTATATAAAAATACTACTGATGATATAACATTTTATATAACATGCTAGTTGTTCCGGCGAACTTCGATCCAGCCGTTCAGGTTTTATGGGAAAAAATAAAATGTTTCTCCTTAGTTTCCTCACAGTCGTACGGAATAAAAAGTACCCTATGTACGTCTCCTGGTTCTAAGCTATCCCCATCAAATTTTTAGACGATTTGGTTGAGTCGTTCTTGAGTTACAAAAAGTGTAACTTTTTTATGATATTGGAAGGGAAACAAGCACACTGATTTCCTGATGGCAAGAAATTCACGCCGCCCAGAGACACCGAAGGTGGTAATGGTGCGTCGCCAACCTGAGGCCAGGATGCTAGGCCTCGAGCAAAAGTTAGTTTACTGGCAACCATATCAACATGGGGAAAAACTTGTAAAATAGGTATACGTATAAAGATATAGATTCTTTTGGAAAGTATCTAAAGTATTAATCAAGAAATCTAAATATCTAATTCTGCCGCCATGACGTTAGTATTTGCAACGTCTTGTTCCGGTCTAGAGTGTATGGTAGCCGTTAAAGGTACACAGTCTTAGTTACAATGTAATCGTTTCTGTATATTGGCTGTACAACTTCAATTCAAACCTTAGGGTAGGTAGGTACCCTAGCCTAAGGTTACGTTTACCTTACGTATCGTAAGGGTACGTTTACCGTAACTGTTTTCGTATTTAGTTTGTTTGAAAAGCGAGATATTTCTTCTAGTTTAAACCGAACGGATGGTCTCGTTAGTTATTAATCCAGTGCCATTTTATTTCACATCAAGTTTTTTATTTTTATATGTTATTGGAAGGCAAACAAGCAGACGGATTTCCTGATGGTAAGAAATTCACGCCGCCTAGAGACACCAAAGATGGTAATGGTGCGTTGCCAATTTGAGGTCAGGATGTTACACCTCGAGCAAAAGTAAGTTTACCGGCTACCTTATCCTCCGAACCGGAACACGTCATGACGTTATGGCGGCAGTAATAGGTAAGGCGGTGGTACCAATCCGGGCGAGTCGCTGCGAAACTCTACCACCTAGTCAGATGTCACGGTGTTAGTGATGATAAGCCTATGCTCGCCTTTTACGAGCTGCCTGGCAAGGAAGACAGATGGTCTATTCTGCAAAGGAGCCCGGAGCAACACGGGGAAATGTAAACAATGAAGAAAGTGTAACATATTATTTTACTTTTTGTTTCAGATTTAGAAGACCTACCGACCCGTGACCAAATATGGGCGCCAGCACCACACGAAATAGACCCAGACATATG
Source organism: Calephelis nemesis (assembly GCA_002245505.1). Lineage (NCBI taxonomy): Eukaryota > Metazoa > Arthropoda > Insecta > Lepidoptera > Riodinidae > Calephelis > Calephelis nemesis. Next base: position 9,754 of record NJDD01000043.1, read on the forward strand.
GCCACCACCTCCCGACAGAGATCCAAACGCTTGGCCACCCCCCACCAGCGCTGAACACAAGTAAGTCTAGAATATATTATTAACAAACGAATACACTCTATTATGCAAATTCTAACAAGATCTAACAAATAGGCTATTGGTTTTTTTTATGATATTGGAAGGCAATCAAGCAGACGGATTTCCAGATGGTAAGAAATACACGAAACACCAAAGTTGGCAATGGTGCGTTGCCAATCTGATGCCAAGATTTTAGCCGTCGAGCAAAAGTAAATTGACCGGCTACCTCACCTTCTGAACCGGAACACGTCAACGGCAAGCACTGAAGTTATGTTGGCAGGAATAGGTAATGTTTAACTGAAAGTGCATAAAGGCGGTCTTATCATTTCGGAGCAACTGCCCGAAAACAATAATGTGGATCTTTACACCAAAAGGTAGGCGTATTGATTGAGGTAGGCGGTAATAAATATATGACGCCTGCAGATACCAAAGATGTTATAACGCTTAGTCAACCCGATGCTAGTTATTCCAACCCCTATCGTAAGTTACGTTATCAGCTATCCTAGCATTCTACTTGATCGTCTCTATATATTGTAATAAAGGATTATTTTGCAGAGGACCTCCAACAATGAAATCTGCAAGAAACAACCCACGGAACAACCGAACGGCTGACAACAAAAAGACAAGCGGACCAAGAAACGCGACAACCTCACACAGGAAAACGTCAGACATCAAAAACCCCAAGGGAAACATGAGCAAAGCACAGAGCGGTAAGGATACTTAATATTATATTTAATTGATTTATTTAATTAATTCTTTATTGTATGCACAGAATAAAAGTCGAAAGACAAGTTAATATGTAAAATTATAAAAGGTGAGCTTATTGGTAAAAGAGATTTATTCCAGCAAACCTAAATTAAAAAATAATACTAAAACATACAATCAAGTCTGTCCCTGTACAGTGTACATGTTAGCCAGGGATTCAACAACTTTTTCTGTATTATTTTTTAAGTATATAGCATACAGTATGTCTTATAATATGAAATGAATCGCTAAATGTGTTGGTAAGCGCATAACTTCCGAACGACGGGACCGATTTGGCTAATTCTTTTTTTATTGTATTTGTTATTACCAGGAGAAGGTTTTTATGAAAAGAAATACCGGAAAAGTTGCAGGGAAAATAGGAAAAATATAACTTCAATATTTTCCATACTGAACGGGTGAAACGAAGTTCGCCGGAGCAGCTAGTAGTATATAAGAATATAGCATATTAGAACTTAAAATGTAGAGAAATGCGACAGTAAATTAATTATTTGATGCTGCTCCGCAACTGCAAAATGCATTTTTTTTGTAATGAAACAAAAAAAGAGATGGAAAAATAGACATGCCATTAATCCGGACATGCCAACTTGTGACGTTTTTAATCAACGTTTTCTAGGAGTAGATAAAGAATAGGTCAATAGAAATACATACTTACATAATAATCTGACAGTGCCCGATATATGTGTTTTGTCTCTTTCTATTTCTATTGTTTAAAGAAGATAACATAAAATTACTTTAGTGAATGAGTATACTTAACTGCACTTGTAAACGCGATTTTAAACTAAAGGCATTTGCTTATTATCTTAATGTATATAAATCTCCTGTCACAATGTTTGTCCGCGATGGATTCCTTAACTACATAACCGATTTTAAATTGAATTGGCACACCGTGAGCAGTCTGGTCCAACTTGAGATATAGGATAGCTTAGATCTTAATTTATGAAAAAAAAAATACTATCCGAGCGAAGCCGGAACAGGCAGCTAGTTATTATTATAACATTTTATATACATTTGTTTACAAAGTAATATCAACTCCGCGATTGCAAACATCTGGTATTTCCTTTCACCCATCCATCCCGGGCAACGTTGTTGGTAAATATTCGTATTTAGTCACAAAGTATAAGTAAATTAACATAAATAATCCGTTTCCTGATGGTCAGAAATATATGAACCATTTTCATCTCTTATATTGTTAAAATAATATAAGAATAAATATCCCTCCCCAATCCCAAATCCCAAATTGAATCTATCCCCAAATGAGTAAATTATATGCTCGTGTTAGTCAACGGTGCTATTACATAGAAAGACTTAAATACACACCAGAATAAGTTTAATGAACAACAAGACCCAGAAATGCAGACACCTTTATGGTCATTACACAAACGTCTGCCCCCGTCAGGAATCGAACACGGGTCTCGTGGTAAGTCGGTGGATCTAGGCGTGTAGGTTAACCTCTCGACTGACCGATGAGGTGGTCAAATAAGTAATTTCGTGATAGTAATAAAAAGTTTATGGATGTGTGTAACCGGGGAGGCCTAGGTTGCCATCTCCCTTTCTAGGTTGTCATCTGCCTTTCTTGCCAGGCAGCTCGTAAAAGGCGAGCATAGGCTTATAATCACTAACACCGTGACATCTGACTAGGTGGTAGAGTTTCGCAGCGACTCGCCCGGATTGGTACCAGCGCCTTACCTATTCCTGCCGCCATAACGTGATGACGTGTTCCGGTTCGGAGGGTAAGGTAGCCGGTAAACTTACTTTTGCTCGAGGCCTAACATCCTGACCTCAGGTTGGCAACGCACCATTACCATCTTTGGTGTCTCTAGGCGGCGTGAATTTCTTACCATCAGGAAATCCGCCTGCTTGTTTGCCTTCCTATAACATATATAAAAAAAAAAGTTGACATTCCACAAACAAATTGTTCGGGCATTATCCGAGGGTCATCTCAAGAGTATCCGAATCCGTCATGTTCAATGTGGAGGAGGAAGCCAGGCAAGTCTGCAAAATTTGCGAGATTTGGCACTCGACACTCTCTGCTTAACCCGTCAGGGACTTTGCGTGACGATATGTATGTATGTATGTATGTGATGAAAACTAATAAATGTAAGCAGAACCGTGGATTGTTCCTAATTATTATTAAGTCTTCGTATACACTTGTATATCATAAATACAAAACAATGATAGATAAATAACTATGTATTTATGTGATAAAAACCGCGGACTTTTTCTAATTATTATTAACTCTTCGTATACACTTGTATATTATGATCATAAAACAATGATAGACAAATAGGTATATATGTGATGAAAACCGAAGACTTTCTAATTATTATTAACTCTTCGTATACACATGTATATTATAATTACAAAACAATGATAGATAAATATGTATGTATGTGATAAAAACCGCGGACTTTTCATAATTATTATTAACTCTTCGTATACACTTGTATGATATAATTATAAAACAATGATAGATAAATATGTATGTATGTGATAAAAACCGCGGACTTTTCATAATTATTATTCACTCTTCGTATACACTTGTATATTATAATTACAAAACAATGATAGATAAATAAGTATGTATGTGATGAAAACCGCGAACTTTTCATAATTATTATTAACTCTTCGTATACACTTGTATATTATGATCACAAAACAATGATAGATAAATACGCGTCAGTAATAGGGCCACAAATGTAACCCATCATTATATGTCACACTTCGATAATTTTGTAAATAGGTAGGAAGTTGATACAATTTATAAGATAATTTATTTGGGTGTGGCACAATCTAGTCGATTGGATTTGAAATGATATTGGATAATTTTTACTGATATACCTAATCCGATATAGCGGTAGCTTAATGTGGAAGTTGAAGTTTCTTTGCGAATTCGCTAGTTCTAAGTTCCTGAGTTCCTCACGTTAAGATATGGGAACTCACGGTCTGCTTTATAGTACCCAGTCTTAGACTTTATTATGTAAGATGTTATTGATCGCCTCTTTGGTGTAGTGATCCGGTGTTGGATTTGACTTCATTAGGTCCAGGGTCCTTCAGATTCCCAGGTCCGGTAAATAAAAACAATATTTTTTTAATGTAGCCGACATTATCCAGGATTGGACAAGTGCCCGATTGGTGATAAGTTTTCCACATGTAATATTGTGGGTCTTAATGTCTTGAGCTGCTCGTGGGTGTCCTGATAGTACCTTTTCGGGGATATGTGACGATTTTTTTTATGTTATTGATATGACGAGAAAAGGTAGACACATACAACACATGGTGTTCATAGGCCAAGGTTATCTCTTAGCGTCAGAAAGAAAGAGAGCTTGTTTGCTATCTTATTAAAAAAAGTATAAATTGTAATTGTTGTTGTTCAGTTGTTGGACTTGACTGCTTGAGGTCCCGGGTTCGAATCCCGGGTCGGGTAACAAAACGAAAATTGAGATTTTTCAATTCTAATAAAAATAAAACGTTGCACGGGATTAGATATGTGCCCGGTTGGCGATAGGCTTGCCACCTATCACATTGTGGGATTTAGTGTCTTCGGCTGGTCGTGGGTGCCCTGGTTGTGCCTCTGCCTACCTCTTTTTGGATATGGGCGTGAAGATGTTTTTTTTAAATTGTAATAAATTGTTATTGCATTAAAGTATAAATTGCGTAGTATTCTAGAAAATAATAGTCCGTATCGATTATAGATACGCCTCTGTATTCGAAATATTTTTATGATAAACTATTAGATAAATTTGAAAATTGATTGGTGATTGAAAGCTTTTTAAACAAGCCGCTCCTAATGGTAAAATTTAACCATGGCATGGACACCACGTATGTAACTGGTGCGCTGTAGGAATATGGACCTGTTTTATGCATAACCACTTTCCCCGTGTTGGTCCGGGCTCCTTTGTAGAATAGACCATCTGCCTTCCTGTGCCAGGCAGCTCGTAAAAGGCGAGCATAGGCTTGCCGTCAGTAACACCGTGATATCTGACTAGGTGGTAGAGTTTCGCAGTGACTCACCCGGATAGGTACCACCGCCTTACCTATTCCTGCCGCCATAACGTCATGACGTGTTCCGGTTCACAGGGTAAGGTAGCCGGTAAACTTACTTTTGCTCGAAGCCTAACATCCCGGCCTCTGGTTGGCAACGCACCATTACCACCTTTGGTGTCTCTAGGCGGCGGGAATTTCGTACCATCAGGAAATCCGCCTGCTTGTTTGCCTTCCATTGTCATAAAAAAAAATACCGTGTAAGTTTGTCGGCTACCTTACCGACCAGAAAGGAACACGACCATTGAAATCATTGATATGGCGATATAGTAATAAGTAATGCGGTGGTCAGTCTGGGTGAGCTACACTGCCCTCTACCTCATCACATTGTTACGAATAATTAATGACATAACATAACCCATACCAACCAAGATCCCCACCCTAAGCCGAAGTACGGTCTCACAGGAGACACTCTTATGGAGGGGGTCCCAGGCCCCACCCAAAATTCAATCTCTAGCTGAGCACTCTGCTTTGCTCGCCCGGTGTCGTTGTAAAAGTCTATAGACGTACACAACAGTAGACATTTCGAAAAAAAATCCATAACTACCAGCGCTAATAAAATCTAAATTTTTCATGAATTCTTGTAGGATATTTATTTTAGGCCGCCTTGTTGGTCGAGTGGCTAGCGTACACGCCTAACTACACCGACCAACCGTGAGCTTGGGTTCTTTTCTTGACGGGGGCAGGCATTTGTGTGATGAACATTTAAATATGTGCATTTCCAGGTCTAGGTGTTTATTAAATATATTCTGGTATCTATCAAGTATTTCTATGTGTTAGTATCATTGACTAACACCTATAACACAAGCATATAATTTGCTTACTTTGGGGTTAGATTCAATTTGTGTAAATTGTACAGGAATATTTAGATATTATTATTTTTTTATGAAGGACGATAGTAGTGTTTCAATTCAGCGACCATTAGCTTGTCTAGATACAAAAAAAGAAGAATAATAAAAAGCGAAACTTGTAACATTTTCCGTATTACACAACAAAAAGCGATTCAACTCTATATGGAAGCAATTACACTATCCGACGACATGACGTTTTGTTAAACTTTTAACTTGTACGGTTGCATAAGAATGCAGCAGGGCAATTTCATTTGTATACCTTTTACAAACTAGACTTTTCTTTTACTTTTCGGCGTGGGCTGTAATGACCCCATCGCCAACTAGATAGTCTTAAATACTTTGTTGCGTCAATTTAGTATTTTAGACTAATATACAGGGTGGCTGGTTAAACACGAATGTGGTTCTCCATACAAAAAGTTTATCGTTCTTTGACAAAATGTACGGAGAACCAACTGCTTTTTTCGCAATTCTCTAAAAGTTGTTGCTTTTGATGTACTCAAGCCGCCCTAGAAAGGTTATACGTTAAAAAAAAAGGTTATACGTTAGTTACCAGTAATCCTGTATACTCAATAAGTGCAGTAAATCAGACTAGGTGGTAGAAACCAGAACATTTCGCCGGATTGGTGTAACCACCTTACTTATTTTTACGGCTGAAGTCAGTCAAGTCAATTAACATTTAAACAATCGTTAAGCAACAATTTTGTATGGAAAATGTCAGCTTGCACTTCAACTCTTTATGCTCCAAATACTATAAATAAAATTTCAACTATAATATATCTACATAAAGCCGGCCTTAAGGGCTTAATGACTGATTAAAAGATAATCGACGTCTCTGTGGGGGTCGTTACACTAATAACGTCAGTGATCATTATTGTCGTATTCCGATTTAGAGGCTTTATACAGAAACCCCAATCCCGCAAATGCTGATACCATATTAGGTTTCTTCAGGTGACTCGTATTTCTAACAATCATGAAAAGCGTCTATTTATTTGACTTCCTATAAGTATAAAGGCGAGTAAGTAACAAAGGCATGGAGTGTTATATATTAAGAGTGTGTCTTCTATCTTCATTAAAATCTCTAGTGAAAGCACTTATCTACTTGTACATTGTTTAAACTTCTTTTTTTTTGTTGCAGCAAAAACAAAAGACACAAGCAACAAGGACCATAGTGGAAATAAGGATAAACAGGATAGGGATAATAATAATGGGGATACAGATGATGAGAAACATAAAGACGAAGAAAAAAGGTTTGAGCCACCTTCCGCGGCTGATGGTGATCTCGTAGATATGCTAGGTGAGTATTTTTTTTTGTTTTTCTGAGTAAATGAAGGTCTTTCTGTCATATACCTATATTTTTTGGACTCCTTAAATACTAAATGACAACTAATTATGACATTATATGAATGTGATATTATTTTAGATATTTTTTTACAACGAAGAAAGCAAAAAATCACACGGATTTCGTAGATGTAAAAAATTCGAAAAATCTAAATTACTAGAATATAGCACAAGCGGGCGATGAGGTCATCACAGCCTTACTCGCCATTATTTTTAAATTAGTTTATGTTTTATTTCATACATATCTAAGTAAATCGTATCGTAAGTCGTGTCACGGTTTGTGTTTACGATAAACTCCGATACTACTGAACCGATTTTGATCAAATATCGTAACTATTAGTAATTTGTTGCAACTTAAACGATAAGATAGTTTTTAGCAAGGTGTCTCAGAGAGAACAGAATAACTAAGACTAAAACTAAGAGCTAATTAAATAAGTATAACATATAAGTAAGTATCGTATATATAAAATTCTCGTGTCACAATGTTCGTTCCCGTACTCCCCTGAAACGGCTTGACCGATTTTCATGAAATTTTGTGACCATATTGAGTAGGTCTAAGAATCGGCCAAAATCTATTTTTCGTACCCCTAAGTGACAAGGGCGACTCATCCCAATTTTTTTTACTAAAATCACATAAAAAAGTAGCAGAACAAAAGTCAAAAACTATATAAAGTTAGTAAACTATGTAAAGGTATCAAAACCATTAAGTATGTTTTTCGAAATTTTAACGAAATCCAAGTTTTTAAATAACATTTTTCATTGAGTAGTAGTTTATATTATACTAGCTGACCCAGCAAACTTCGTACCGCTTGACATTAATGCTTCGACAGTAGCGCAGTCTGTCGGATCCGATGTGAAACATTCTAAATTCAACAACTACTTATTATTAAAAAAATAATTAAAAAAAAACATTTTCCAGTGAACCAAATTGTGAATCTACACCATTCTCGAATTCCCTAGAACACATACAAAAAGTTTCATCGACATCGGTTCAGTCGTCTAGAAGGAGTTCAGTGACATACATACTCACAGAAGAATTATATATATAAAGATTTGTTGTATTTATATAGAGATTTCTTCCTCTGGAATATTTTTATTTCTAGAAGTCATAAATTTGCCGTTTTTCTCTTATAGAACGTGATATAGTACAAAAGAACCCGAACATTCGGTGGGATGACATAGCAGACCTTACTGAAGCAAAACGGTTGTTAGAAGAAGCTGTAGTCTTGCCCATGTGGATGCCAGACTTTTTTAAGGTATTTATTGTTATTAGTACTGTTAGCCCCCTGGAGGGGGGTCTTCCGGGAATCAGAAGTACAGACCCGCTGTCGTTCGGAGATCTACTGTTATGTTCTGTAATACTAGTCATTGAATAGAACATTTGGAAATATTAAGGTTGAGGGCATAGTGTTTTCCTAATTCCTTCGGTAATGTTGGCCGATCAAAGGGTTAGTTTGTTAAACACTAACAGAATTTATATTCGTGATGACGATGGTCAGCGCTGTGTGGAATTACACTAAGAGTGGTCGCCCACTGGTCGAAGTTCGACCATAATAAATTTGAATATCTTGTTGATAAGAACGCCATCTTCATTTCTGAAGACCTACTACTTTATTTTGAAACTTTTTAGTGCGCCATCTGTGATCTTTTATCGTCAACATATTGATGTGTTTGTGTGTGTCAAATGCATGGTAGTGTGGGTAATGTTTTATTTATTGTTTTAATGTACTTGATAAGCATTATTACTAAAAAATATTAGCGTTCTGCTCTGCACTTCTCCTACACATAAACTATAAGTGTGCCAAATGTTATGCTCCTGGGTCCCTGCAATTTTCGTAAAAATGGGTCTAAAGTTTTGGCATCATGTATATAATATATAGATAATTCATCTTAGAGAAAAATGTAAGTTATGATCTTTTTAATTAAGACGGCACAATAGTCGTTCGTTGCTATGTTAATAAAATATGTATGATGGCAGGGGATTCGGCGGCCGTGGAAGGGCGTGCTGATGGTGGGTCCGCCGGGCACGGGCAAGACCATGCTGGCCAAGGCCGTGGCCACCGAGTGCGGGACCACGTTTTTCAACGTCTCGTCTTCCACACTCACCTCCAAGTACCGCGGGGAGTCAGAGAAACTAGTCCGATTACTTTTTGAAATGGTGAGTTTTTTCGTATATAATGTCTACAATTAACATAACAACATAATATGGGTATTCCTCAATTTTCTGAAAAAACGCTACCTAACGCGTAAACTTTGCTGACTTTTTAGAAAGGAAAAACGAGACTTCAGGTGTTACTACATCCTGCGGTAATCCGTTTCCTAGTTCGTCTGTTTTAATACAAAATGTTTGAATCTTAGTCTAAGTGGTATAGGTAGTAGTTTTCTGTGATACATAAGATAAGTACAAATATTTTAAAAGCTTTTGAGGATTACTAAAAGTAATAAAAGCAACGCGAAAATTTAAAAAAGTGTTATTTTAAAAACTTTGATATTTACCGCCAATTTCATCCACTATATAGATATATGTACTATATTATATAACGACTGTTATTTTTTAATAACTAAGAAGTATATCCTATTTTTTATGATATTGGAAGGCAAACAAGTAAACGGATTTCCTGATGGAAATAAATTCACGCTGCCTACAAACACCATAAAGTTGCCAACCTGAGGCTGGGATGTTAGGCCTTGAGCAAAAGTAAGTTTACCGGCTACCTTACCCTCCGAACCGGAATACGTCATGACGTTATAGCGGCAGGAAAAGGTATGGCGGTGGTACCAATCCGAGTGAGTCGCTGCGAAACGTTACCACCTAGTCAGATGTCACGGTGTTAGTGACGCTAAGCCTGTGCTCGCCTTTTACGAGCTGCCTGGTAGGAAGACAGATAGTCTATTCTGCAAAGGGAATACACGGGGGGGAATTATACAGCAATATTCTCCAACACGGGGAAGACTTAGCAAAAAAACTCGAATAATAAGCCTATCTCAAATTGCGGATAGGTTATTATTAATATTAGCTAACACATAATTATTGAAATCGAAATTGCTATATTGAAGTTTTACTGGCAGTCTATGAACTCCTTCAAGAGAAGCAAATAATTTTAAAATGTATATTATATACATGTAAATAAACCATCACACGCCAGTAATGGTATAACAAGTTAATATTTAAATTTGCAGGCGCGGTTCTACGCGCCGAGTACAATATTCATCGACGAGATCGACTCGCTGTGCTCGCGGCGCGGGTCCGACTCCGAGCACGAGGCCTCGCGACGCGTCAAGTCCGAGCTGCTCGTGCAGATGGACGGGCTCGGCTCCACCGCCGACGACACCGCCAAGGTGAGACCCACACACACACCCCCAACTGGTCGTGCAGATGGACGGGCTCCGCTCCACCGCCGACGACACCACCAAGGTGAGACCCACACACACACACCCAACTGGTCGTGCAGATGGACGGGCTCGGCTCCACCGCCGACGACACCACCAAGGTGAGACCCACACACACACACACCCAACTGGTCGTGCAGATGGACGGGCTCCGCTCCACCGCCGACGACACCACCAAGGTGAGACCCACGCCTCATGTCTGCTCGGTCAGCATCAACATCGTTCTCTTTGGTCGCGATTAAACATCTGACTGGTATCAGACATGGCTCCTGCTGCCGGTAACACATTAGAACTAGACGTCAGTAAATTAATCTTCTAACTCTTTCAGGTAGTAATGGTGTTAGCAGCGACAAACTTCCCCTGGGACATCGATGAGGCGCTACGGCGGAGGCTCGAGAAGAGGATATACATACCACTGCCGACGCAAGAAGGAAGAGAGGCGCTACTACAGATTAACCTACGAGAAGTCAAGGTGGACCCCGAGGTTGACCTGCGCGCCATCGCCAAGAAACTGGACGGGTACTCGGGGGCAGATATAACTAACGTCTGCAGGTCAGTCGCAAAAAAGTATCTTCACGCCCGTATCACCGAAGTAGTAGGCAAAGATATAGCCAGAGCAGCGGACACCCACGCCTTGCCAAAGGCATTAAGTCCCACAATGTAATAATTGGAAAGCCTATCGAAAATCGGACAGATGTCCAATCCCAGGCAACGTTGTTTTTATTAGAAAATTTAAAAACACAAATTACGTCCAACGCAGACCGCTAGACCTCAGAGGCGATTAAGGCTTAGTGAGTAGTGACAATATAATTAATATAAAGGGTAACGGTGCGTTCCCAACCTTAGGTTGAGTAAAGCTTGTTAGTAAGTTGGCTACCGTATTTACCAAACTGCAACATTATTATCACGAACATTAAAGTTCAAATGTTCCGAAAATGCGTATGTCCTAAAAAAAGAATCAGATTATATTTTTGTCGTTTAATATGAAAACCGTCAATATACCTTTCTAATAATAAAATGTTAATTTCAGAGATGCGTCCATGATGTCGATGCGTAGAAAAATAGCCGGTTTAAAACCGGAACAAATAAAACAACTTGCCAAGGAGGAGCTCGACTTGCCCGTCACCAAGCAGGACTTCCTGGAGGCGTTGGCCAAATGCAACAAGTCCGTCTCCAAAGGTGACATACAGAAATATCTATCATGGATGGATGAGTTCGGGTCCTCTTGATAGTCATATTGTGTGAAACACAAATAGGAGAAATGCCTTAAATAGAATAAGTCAGGGTTCGAAGTGAGAATTATCATTGAATAAAGAAAGATTAACAATAGTATGACAGAAATTAAAAAGATTAAGTTTTAAATCGACATGGTTAAATATTCCATTATTATCACGATAACAATATCAATGTGGTTAAATATTCCATTATTATCACGATAATAATATCAACATGGTTAAATATTCCACTATTATCACGATAATAATATCAACATGGTTAAATATTCCATTATTATCACTATAATAATATCAACATGGTTAAATATTCCACTATTATCACGATAATAATATAAGATAACAATATTGATAATTTCGAACCCTGGAGTAAGTATTGGAACACCAGCGACTGTTTCAGTATTAAAAAGTATAAATTGTGTCATATCGTGTGTTTGTTAGTGTGGTACCAACATTCCGGTATGCTCAGGATATAGAGGAAAGAGATGATTCGAACGTTTGAAATTTAAATGTAAAATTTTATATGTTTGTATGTATTTTTTTTATTATTGAAAGAATGTTGATGTAAGTAAAGGAATAAATAAAAATAGTCTAAATTTAAAAAGTTTAAAAACAGGTCCTACTATGAAAATATTGACGATCATACACAAATGTGTAAAGAAAGAGTAAAAATTGGGTAAACCAATGAATAAGCAAGAAAAAGCAAAAACAAAGTAAACTCGGTCTGTTTGTAAAATATTGATGAAGATTATACAATAAAATGTAACTATTTTACAAACCCTTTTAAAAGGTCAAAAAATCAAATGTATTTGTTTATCTATGCGTGATACATCGTGCGAACAAATTTGGTACACGTGTTCACTATGACGTGGAGCCGAAAATAGGCTACTTTTTATCCTCATAAGGCAAATACCTACTGTAAGTCACTGAGGGCGACAGTTGTTTGGTTATTAAATAACGAATTAATTAAGTAACAATAACATCTAAAACAATAATAATTGAGAACCTCTTCTTACGTCGAATTAGATTTTAAAATTTTCTCTGGTATTTTCGTCTGGCTCATTCTATTTCCTCTATATCTAAGAAGTGTTGTATCTTCTGTACATTTGCTCTTTTTGCACTAATAAAACAGTATTGAAATCTTTAACTTTAAAAATATTCAGCACAAATTTGTAGTTGACTGCAGCCTTGACGAAATATTTTAATAAATTAAATAAAAAACGAAATACGTACACTTATAAACAAGTGTTTCTTAAATCATGAGTGACTATATTGTACACATTTTGTAATTTTATAATTATGTTGTAACGTTTTGATTTCAAAATTAGCCACTGTTCTTATTCGCATCGTCTATCTTCTTTTAATTAAATAAAAGTGAAAGAAACGGAACACTTTACATTAAATTAATAAGCACGTTACTTGCGCGGGTTTTTACTTGATATATTCAGTGCTTTTGATGTGTTAATTTTTGTGGAAAGCTATTTGACGTTGCAAATAATTTCGTCGTTTTCTATAGCTTTTGTTATGAGCAGATAGAGGTAATTTAAAATAAGTATAAACGATGGGAAAAAGAATAAAAAAAATGTGTTCTTCATGTTATTATATATGAAATACAATTGTAACGAACAACTACAAATCATGGTATTTCTTTTAAAGTACAATGCAACTACAACGAGCCTCAATATACAGATTTCCTCAATTTAACGAATTCGTCTTAAACCTCTGAAACTGACAAAAAGAGCTACTAAAAAATAACATTCCATTGACCTCCGTATAACGATTTTTGTCAACCAATATCTTTTCAATTACAATATGAATTCGGGTCTCAAAAAATTTTAACTGTTATTTTTTCATTTCGATTTCGCGATTAGTTTATATTTTTCTTGTTAAAACGAATCATGGTGAGACATGATAAAACTCATTTGAAGTATTTACTTAGTATAACGATTACTTACAAATTTCCTTCAGTTTCGGTATATTGAGGATGCGTTGTATTAAATTGAGGAAAACTCGAGAAACATAAAAAAGTGAAAAATTTCTTGACACTGTCCTACTCTAGGCACTTATTTCATTTCTATATATTTCTATATATTTTTATTTCTATATATTGTGGGATCTACGAACATGTTTATTCTTTCGTTTTCCTTTTAGATAACTACGTCATAGGAACAATGCTAGGTTTAAATGGAATATTTATTATGACACAAAAGACGTTACCGAACTTTTGTATTGTGTTCAGATACGGAGATTTATTGGTGAAGACTTATGTCCGATTTTTTTACACGATCTGGTTACTAGAATAACACATTAAGGCCTCAGAGGTCACACACATGATCTTTGTACTTAAATAGGTTAATGAGATTTATAGATGCTAGAATAATTTTATGCCATAACTAATTTATGCCTTTTGTAATTTTTTTTATAAATTTATAATTTTAAAGTTAAATTGTGAAACTGATGAGGAATTCGCTCAATTTTACCATTTCATTTGTAAAGTGGTTAGCATATTTGATATTTATTGCAGTAGTTATATCTAACCTCATATTAATTAAAGGTTATTTTGTTAATTATTATTACAGTAGATTTTTAACAATTTCATTGAATTTCAGATGTCAAATCTAATAATTATTTTGTGTGTATTTATGCAAGCATTAAATATGCAAGTAAACTGCGCCTGCGCATCCATTTCGAGCCCCTACTTTAACATATTAAAAAATAGTATATGGTATAAAAAAATCGTAACTCGATTAGAAAATAACATTACATTTTGGATAAATAATAATTTGTGAAAACTGCGTAACTATAATAATTAATAGTTACAGTGTTAAACTTAGACGTCACCACTGTCGCTAGAAAGTATTTAAAGATTAGTAGTTTAATAAATTTGTACTCTTGGTATGGTATTATTGCATATACTACCTACCTTTGTCATAGGTTAACATTAATGTCATAGACTAACGTCCAAATAAGGTTCTGGAACATTGTTACAGATTCGAATTAAAAGGTTGTGACATTTTTTGATGTAACGAAATCGTTAAAAAAATCTTAATAACTTAAAAATATACTAATGGTGGGTATTTTTAGACAAACTGTGAATTGATATTGCTTCAGATTTGTTGATTTATTAACGGCCAATGTTAATAATGTATCTCAATCTAATGGATTTCAAGCAATCTAGATAGCTGCGTATCCGCCGGCCTATCCCATACCTAATTTCCATATTTATCCAGTCCACGGATATGTTATTGGCAAGAAATATGAATATGAATTATATGAAGAATATGAATTATTGGCAAGCGATAACACAAAAATGGATTAAAATATCAATCTTGGACAGCGAGTTTTGGATTAGGATTGATTGTTAATATTGGCCGTAAGCTGGGTTTTCAATATCAGTATCGTATAGGGGTGCTCTCGAGGTGTGATTTTTACGGTACCACTACCTAAGTCTTCTTGAGCAATTCAGATGACAGCGGCATAGTAGTTATACCTATAGTTTCAATCTCAAGATCCATAACGCTTTCTCCGCTTCATATATAAAAACCTCACTGTCTCGTTCACTCAATTTTTTTTAATAGTGCCATTTTGTTTTCATATTCAAGTGCAGTAAAACTGCAAAAAAAAAAATCTGATTTCAACAAGTAATAAATCAGATCTAAAATTGGTGGCAATGGAACCAGCTCGAAAGTACTTAAATCTCAAATAAAAAAGTAGTTTTAAAATCTATTTAGAAATAACGGTTGAAGTCGATTATCATAAAAAATCGTCGACATAATAACCGTCATCTTCTTCAATGTTGGTTAAAACTTATCTGAATTTGAAAAATAAAAGACTCTCTGAGTCCGCTCGGATAGTTGCCAGCGTGGTATTCGCACACTCTGATATATGTTTACAAGAAACAAGTAGTACCCGAGCAGTTATCTGCGCTCCACTTGCACATCGAAAACCTGGCTTAAATTAGGTGATACATTTTTTAGCAGTAATAAATTTTACTATACAACTATTACATCTAAAATAATAAATTGACTAAACAAATAAAATGGGGCTTAAATAATGATGATTACAAAATATCAACTTTAAATGATAGTTTTTCAAATAATAATACAAAAATATTAAAATGTGACATTACAAAGAAAGATTTTTTTCTTAAATTTAAGTATCAACCGTATTAATAAAATTGAAAGTATATGATCTCTTATATAGTATAGTATATGTTTTTTCTAATTGTATGTAGTAGGTTTAGCCTGGATTTTATTTAATGAACGTGGCAAAGAGTGTTTAAAAAAAACAAATAACAAAGCAAATTACAAAAAAAAAATGCTTATTTTTTAGTGATATTCAAGTTTTTGTAATTGTAATAAACAACGTGAATTTTTTGGGGTTTAAATATATATCTGACTTTGGAAATTCTTTGTCACTTTTATTAAATGGGGATCAAATTGGCAATAATTATTTTGTACAGAATTTATAGATTTATGTATTTGCATCAAAATCACATTATTTTGAAATGTCATATATTGTAATTATTTTTACAATATGAAAGTTATTTTGTTATTTTAATATTAATGTTATAAACGAGTTGCTAAACTCGAGTTAGCTTAAACTTTATGTATCCGCTGGCTTTCTGAACGGAAAACGCAAAGAAGGAGGTTTATTCGTTATTTTGCCTAGATCAAGAAATATAATTTGTTTAAATGAATTTAAACGATGGTGGTAATTCTGCTATTTACAAACTAAACTTATTTTACATTCATGCTGTCTTTTTCAAATAAAATAAAAATAAAAGAGATGGAACGTTACAAACAGATCAGATCGGGACATGTCAATTTGTGACGTTTTTAAACAACATTTTCCAAGGAGTAAAATAAAAGTCTCTAGAAATGTCTTGTAGAAACTAATCTGACAGCACTAAATATGTTTTGTCTCTTTCTATTACTACAGTTGAAAGAAGACAGTGATAACTTTAAATTCGTAGTGCGTATCAAAATTACCACTATTAACTGTTTACCAGGTAGTTAATTTAGGAGTGGGTAGAGGAAGAGGGAGTGTTAGAAGCTAAACCGTTTTGCAAACGGCCCCTTGTGGATTTGCCAAGACCAATGGTGGATTTGTTCAAATATTCTGCATTATAAAATATTTGAGTCGGTGAATATTTTGTGCATTATCTCGTTTAAAAATGAGATCCGATAAACGGGGACCTGTCCGCGGCATCGTGACAAATCGATAAATAAAATATGAAAACGCGTATGTTTTCATAGCATTTTGCATACTCATTACTATCTCATAACATTTTAACACAAATATTTATTTGCGCCCATGATGTGGCCTAATGTGGTCATAACCTGGTACTTTTATCGCATTTTGTCTGTGCTAAAATGAGTGCAACTTTTTGCAGGCATTTAATATGTTCGTTGTTATTAAACTAGCGACATATATTTATAAGAGTAACAGCACTCCACACTGCAGTCAAATGCTTGAAATATATATCTTAATCTTTGAGGCCAGTGGAAACATTTGTTTACCAAAATTCACAAGGATTGTAAACGTATTTGTTAATAGAAATAATGCTCTTTAACAGGTATATGCTAAACCACTTGATAAATCTATTTGGATTGTTATTGGAATAAAAAATAAATATTTTTGCATCCATCTTATAATGTAACAAAAGTAATAAAAAAAATCAACAATTGATAAGTTTCTTATTTCTTCATGAATATACACGTTGTTTGGAGTTAACACTTGTACTTATCCACTGTATACTTTATTTAACACTTTCTGCTACTTTCTAGCCAACCGGTTTCACTGTTTACTGCATCATCAGGGCTTTGAAACTAACGATAAAAAGGACTTTTTTGATTTAACGTTCAATACCTATTTGGCTAGATGTTACATGATGTTAGCAGAAAGTGTTAAATAAAGTATACAGTGGATAAGTACAAGTGTTAACTCCAAACAACGTGTATATACAATGGAATTCCACCAAGTGCCGACGATAGCAAGTATATATTCTTCATGAATACTATTTCTTTAATTCGCATATAGGAAGTGAACCTACCAAAGACGTTTGAGTTTTGCACTTTTGAATAGTATTTAAAGGCGAGGGAAACGGGCAAGTAGACTGATGATGATTACTGCTATCCACGGACATCCGCAACGCCACAAGTATCACACTTGTGTTGCCGACCTAACAAGAATGAATACGTTTTTCTAAAAGGTTCCTAAGTCGTACCTACCGGTTTAAAGATACGTACCGCCCTTGGTAACTAATTCCACAAAGGTTTTGTACAAGGTAAGGAGTGCCTTCAGTATCCAACGGCAGATGATTGACTTTCATCAAGATGGTCGACGAGACTAAGCTCACGCGATGTTTATACGTCAAACTCGGGGTACCTCGAGTTCTAAGTAGTATAGTAGAAAACATTGAATTGACTATCTAATATCTGAATGCCGAATGCCGAAGAATCAAGTTATTTAGTATTATATAGTTATTTAATTAAGTATCCTGTCACAGACTATCTAAAACGCTCGACGTTAGATGCTGCGTAAACGAAGGAGTTCTTGACCAGATATAACGGTTCATAATATCTGGCCGGATTGGAGTTTGGTTGGGTTGCAAACGATTGGTCGGTTTGAAGTACTGTCCATGTGTCTGTATTCTATTTACATTCCCTTGATGGAAGAGGTTCTTTTTGAGTTTCGTAGCTGACTGAAAAAAACGGAACGCTATAGATTCTTAGGTTGGTCTGTCCGTATATCATAGCCACTACTACCGAAAAAAGGGGCTGTTCCCCATGTGAAAACGTTCAAGAAAAAGTGGTTTCAATGAGATGCAATTCGGCAGTAAAACCGCACATTCTTAATAACCGCAAAAAATGTCATAGGTATAAGTGGGTAAGTAAACAAATTAAAGAGTGTTTATATTCTTTGACAAATACTATATAAACATATTTTTGTTGCTAGTGCAAAATACAGTGGAAAATAATTGACTATACCTAGTTGTTAGCCTAAGAACTCACGGCGCGGTTTCTACCCGCGCCCGTGGCGGTTGCGGACCCGCAGGTTCTGTGGAATGTAGATTTATACGCAAAAAAGCCCGCGGTTGTTTGCGGTTTCCCGCGGCAGCAGTC
>NJDD01000043.1:33799-48493 GCA_002245505.1 Calephelis nemesis
TAAGCTATAGCTACGTCCGTGCTTTTGAGTACTAGTAGTCAAAAGTCATTTCATTTATAATTATACAAACTGTGGGGCTATTCCGTATCTTTTTAGTGATGATTACTGGGTAAAGTGTACATCAAATAGCTGTCAAATAACGTATTTTATATTTGCTATCTCCATTGTATTTCTATTGGTCACTGGAGATAGCAAATACAAAAGACATTTGATAGCGTTTTAATGTACACTTTACTCAGTGATATTCATTAAAAAGATACGGTGTCAGGGGGCTGATCTCAAGAGCTGCTGACATCGTATGAATGGTTCTTATTCCGTATTATTAATGAGTCATATGGTCAAAGTATATTTGTTTTTTGGTTGATTGGTGCGAAATGACATAACTAGCGTTTGCACTAGCAGTTGGGTGATTCTTTTAGATTGATGTAAAAGATGCATATTATTTATTCCAAATATCGTATTTTCATAATATAAAAAGCTGCATATTATATACATTGCCTTTACGATTATTTATATTTTAATCACATAGTTGTGATGTACATTTGGGACGGAGCTATGATTTTTATGCTAGCAAACCACATCAACATGCTATGTTTTTAGCATTAACCCTGAATTATAGATAATATTTATGTAAGATGCACGCCATGATGTATAAGGTACAATTATGACTTATACATATATTCACGCCAAGTCTGTTGTGTCATTTAAGTCATACAGGTTATGGGCTCGCTAATTTAATAAAATAGAAAACATCCTGTCCTTTTTGGTTTTGTTTATTTGAAACAAGACAGCAATATCTGTTTCAAAATATTTGTAAGACATTTTATGCATTATCTCTTTAACAAAAAACTATTACGTGTTCGTGATTAAGAATTTTATAAATTCGGATGCGTTTCGTGTCGTGTCGGCTTGGTTTTATATAGGGCACCATTTGGTTTCGAAATTTTGACACGATTGGGATTGGCGGGCAAAAATGAAGTATTTAATGTTGCCTTAGCAATAATGTAAGTTTTGTATTTATAGCTATACATTTCTAATTAGCGACACTTTTGAGTGTTTTTTTTTGAGACTGTGTATCTTTGGTTTTTATATCAATGCGAAAAAACCTTAAATATTTGATAGAAGCAAATACATGACGGTCTACGGTCAATCTTTTGCTTCACCTCGCCTGTCGACTAATATTAAACCACCGAAAGTCGGAAATTCTGTTTTCATTGGTCGAGGTCGTTACCAGGTCGATGACGTCATTATCTATCTTCTCTTCATATATTGTGTCTGCCAGATAAGTCTGCGCGCTAAGAATAGGTCTCCTAATGTTGCTATATGAAATAAATGTGTTTACTATTTACATTCTCCGAAACCGGCATGTTTGTATGAAAAGGGTAATGAATGTGAAGGAAGCAAGACAGGTTTGTCAGGATCGTAAGGTCTGGCACTCGATACTCTCTGCCTACCCCGTAAGGGACTTGGCGTGAAGATATGTATGTACTATTTACACTAATGTTTTATAAAAATCCATTACCAATAATTGGTATGTATTAGAAATAATAAAAAAAGGCTTTACGGCAACCTTTTAATCTACATTAGAATTGGTTTAGTGACTACCGTAAAACTAGTTTAGTTGTAACAGTTTTAAACTGAGCATGTGACATAAGAAGGAAGTTTCTGGTCGCGGTGATTGGCGGAGGGAACGTTTGTTAGACTTGCCACATTCTGTGTCATTTGGAAGAGAAGCCACAGCAATTACACAGCTTACGCGAAATTAGCAAAGCAAAGTCATGTTCTACATCTTTTATAATGATTTCCTAAAGTAACGCCCGATTCAATAAAGTAGATTATTATATATTTTCTCCGTAATCAAAAAACAAAAACAGTATTGACGAAGGAAACCTATTGCGCTAGCACAAATAAACAAGTGTTTTAAAATAAAACAAAATATACCTAAATCGTATATTGCACTTCAAAATGATTTACTAATACGGTAGCAAATCAGTACCGTAGACCGTATTTTACAAAAATACCATCCTTCTACGGCAATTGCCGTGTATCTTTTTCTACCGTAATCTGGCAACATTAGGCGAATGACAAAATAGTTCAAACTTATATGGCGACCACTTTAGTAACGTTATTGATATTTGCCGTAAGCGTAATTGTGTTGTGATTGGCTAGTTCTTGACTGTTTAGTTCCATAGTCACATATTAATATATATACAGCATATAATATTTATCACATTTAGTGGTCCGATGCATGATGTCCTAATGGTTTCTTAAAGACCTAATTCCTTTAGTAATAGATTATACTAATAGATGTAACACTGTATCAAAAGTATAAAGCTCTTGTTTAAACAGGTTTAAAAACAATTAAGTTTGAGCAAATAAAGGACGTGAAAATTTAACTTGAAGCTTTAAAAAATGGTTGCCTGTAAAGTCGGTGTTACGGGCGAAGATTTTACGTGACAACGTCTTTTTCTCGGTAGAATATTTATTGTTATGAATATTATTAAAGAGTGGGAGAGAGACGCAAGGCATTCGCCGCTCTCGGTGACTCATCGTAACGTTACCGGGCGTTACACTTTTTCATGAGTGACTCCGAGCCGCAACCTAATTTAAGACGTTGTCACGTCAAAAATATAAACAATATTTTGAACCAAATACTGAATCGATGAATAACATAAATAACTAAAACACAATCATACAAACAAAATACTTTTTGACTATCGCTATTTAAAACGCTTAAAATCTAGGAAGATTTTTAATGTATATAATTGAAGAAGAAGAGGGTATTTTAAAACAAATTAGGGATAGTCAAAAACCACTTTGCTTAGAGCCCCACGAAAGGCCAGGTTTATTTGGCCGCCATGTTTGACGTAAAATAAGTGATAAGGTGGTTATAAAAAAGAAGGAATATTAAATTAAAATTTTAAAATGTTTACTTCCTATACCACTATTTTAAAACGGTATAAAATCAAAGTGTTATTTATTATGAAACAACAATAGATTTTTTTTTCATAAAAGAACCTAAAAGCTAACTTTATTTTAGACCAATAAATAAGTGTTTAACAAAATATTTTCGAAACTCCTCGACCAACAAAGCAGTCATAATTATTTACACATTTAAAATAACCTAAAGGATGATAAATAGTATTCTAAAAAGCAATTATAATTCAGTCACAAATATGGTGACATTTAAAAGCTAGCAGCGCCCTCTAGCGGATAAATCTACGATTTCATTGGTCGAGGACGTCACAAGGTTAATGACTTCAATATTTTTTAATGCAAATGAATTAATTGTAATAAACAAATGGCTCATTTAATATCTCATCTAAATAAGTTGTAAGCTCAACGTTGGTAAAAATGATAGCGTGTTTCATATTCAGACAACGATATCTATGTGTTCCTTGGGGGCTGACGGTAGTACGTGTACCTGCTTCGCCTTACCCGCGTGGTACACCTGGCCCGGACTGAATGGCTCTAGTCTAGGGTGCGCTGATATATCTTTTTTGGGATCTGCAACAATGTTTTTTTATAACTAACTTTAATACCACCTTTGTCTAAAATTATAGGAATAATGTTCATATTTTCAAATGAAGAAACACTTGTACTGTTTTACGTGTCACTTATACTTTATTATTTTATAAATAGCCTACCGGTTTCGCTTTTTACAGCATTATCGGGGTTAGAACTTAAATTACCGGTATTTAGCGGTTCTTTCCATTTCGATACTTGGATACCAGTTCCAAAGTGGGTACCGGTACTCCGTATACCGGTATCGTCCAGATACCTGTACCTAGCGAATACCGGTATTAATAAAAACCGATATCTAATTAAGGTACCTGAGAAGTCTAGTTTGCAAACTCGTGGAATATTCGCCACCGCGATAACCGCGGTATTCAGTGTTCTGAACACGAGGCAATTCGTTCTGAACACGAGGCAATTCGCGTCCCAGTAGCAAAATATAGCGTGCACTAAATATAACGAGCGGTGGCGAATATTGCACGAGTTTGCAAACTAGAGTGTGTTAATAATTTTAATTTAATTTCAACAAACAAATAAGTATAGTAGTATTATTTTAATTATGCGCTTCGGCTATATTCGTCAAGCTTCGGAAATACGAATGTATTTTAAAGATGGATCTATATAGAGTTGTATTACATAATTAATCATTTCGCTTAAACTTTGATTAGATCAGCCAACTTCAAAATAAAAGTTTATACTTTTTCCCCGTGTTGGTCCGGGCTCCTTTGCAGAATAGGCCATCTGCCTTTCTTGCCAGGCAGCTCGTAAAAGGCGAGCATAGGCTTACCGTCGCTAATACCGTGACATCTGACTAGGTGGTAGAGTTTCGCAGCGACTCGCCCGGATTGGTACCACCGCCTTATTCCTGCCGCCATAATGTCATGACGTGTTCCGATTAGGAGGGTAAGGTAGCCGGTAAACTTACTTTTGCTCGAGGCCTAACATCCTGACCTCCGTTTGGCAACGCACCATTACCATCTTTGGTGTCTCTAGGCGGCGTGAAATTCTTACCATCAGGAAATCCATCTGCTTGTTTACCTTCCTATAACATACAAAATATATATATTTATATACGTGTAAAAAGAGTAAAAAGTGTAAAGCCGAATTGCATAATTTAAATAGTACTACTGTATATCATGTACTTATGCACATAGCAACTCCAAAATGGACTAAAAGTTTGGCGTGATCTCTATTAATAATCTTATTTGTAAGTGACGTGTACCTTTGACAAAAAAATCATATATCTGTTTGATTTTCCATAAATAAGGGCTTGACCACATCGTCACGCAACGACGTCGTCAACGTAAATCGACGCTGTTGTGGTACCGCTAACGTTACCCTGGAACGAGGAGTCTTGTTCACCTCACCGTTCCACATTGACGAATTCATGGCGTGCTGATGTGGATAAACCCTTTTAAGCATCGACATGTGAGGTCACCCTTAGCGTGCAGGTGGTGTAGGTGTGTGTACCTTTGGTGTTGGCGGCGATGTACTTGGAGAGTCGTACGGCAGGCAGCGGCAGGTACCCGGCGCCCAGCGGCATCACGTCCAGCGACACGCTCTGTGCCTCCGCACTGCTGCTCTCCAGCGTGATCACGCCTGCACACATACACGCACGCTCAGCGGGACTGACCATCGTCTACGCTACTCACTACACTATTTATGTGTCTATGGACATATCGGACGTATCGTTGCACTGGTGAAGTGTCAAATTAGGCGCTAGAAAACTGAAATTGATTTCTAGGGTTGCCGAAAAAATAACGTTAACCTGACAACGCAATACCATCTTCAGTGCAGGTACTCCTATCGCAAATTGTTACTCGATTATTGAAATTGGTTCTCAAAAAAAATAATCCTTTGAAAACATATCTGTAGGGGCTTTCACAAGCTTCCTACAGACCTTTGATAATGATACTTGATTTAGGAGACGAAATTAAGTAAAAATACAAAATGACTTAATACTTGAAATTAATGATATATTTAGGCACTGATATTGATTATATTTACAACTATGATTAAATGATATTAAAACTATTGATTATTATTATTATTAATGATTGATGATAGCACGCGATTGATTAAATTATTTGATTAATTGATTGATTGATAATGATATGATACTGAGTCCGCCTGACGCGCGAGTCTGATACGAAGTAATGATATTTTTGGTAATAATGCGAGCCCCGGCTGGCAGCCGCACAGTGAAAACCTGCTGAAGCTGCTCTATACTTAAGCATATGATAAATGTACGTGCTGAGCTCGTACAATATCTCTGAAAAAACCCATGACATTTACAACAAAATTAAGCTATCGTAAACAAAGTCAAGTCACACAAAAACAACTTTTTCACCATTTAAGGCGAATCACTTGTATACGCACTAAAGTAAAGTAAAAGTATCTTCACGCCCATATCCCCGAAGAGGTAGGCAGAGGTACAACCATAGGCACCCACGACTAGCCGAAGACACTAAGTCCCACAATGTGATAGGTGGCAAGCCTATCACCAACCGGGCACATTTCCAATCCCGACCAACATTTTGTAATTAGAAAATTGGAAAAAATCCAATTTTCTTTTTGTTGGCCGACCCGGGATTCGAACCCGGGACCTCATGCAGTCAAGTCCAACACCCGGACCTAACGCACTAAAAGGACGTATCGACGTCGGGAGATTCGGATATCAATATCCGAGACGACAAAAATAAGAGTAGTCCATTAAATTGTTGTAGAAAAAAGCAAGAATTTGGATAGTCATACAGCTCAATTATTGAAGTGAAACTTCTTTATCGGGGTTACGCGTCACATTTTTCCGTTACGCGCCATCTTTGTTCTTATCCCTACCAAGCGTGATTCGAAGTATACTTTCTCCAGCGGAGTAGGGATCGGCAATAAACTTTATTTAACCAATTTCTGTAAAGTTGCATATAACTTACCCCGTGTTGGTCCGGGCTCCTTTGTCTGCCTTCCTGTGCCAGGCAGCTCGTAAAAGGCGAGCATAGGCTTGCCGTCACTAACACCGTGACATCTGACTAGGTGGTAGAGTTTCGCAGCGACTCACCCGGATTGGTAGGTACCACCGCCTTACCTATTCCTGCCGCCATAACGTCATGACGTGTTCCGGTTCGGAGGGTAAGGTAGCCGGTAAACTTACTTTTGCTCAAGGCCTAACATCCCGGCCTCTGGTTGGCAACGCACCATTACCACCTTTGGTGTCTCTAGGCGGCGGTCTACTTGTTTGCCTTCCAATGACATAAAAAGAAAAGTAAATTATTTTTTGAAAAATAACATCATAAAGAAGTTTCACTTCTTACGAGTGTACGCTAGTCACGCACATATTTTTTTAGTTTCGTTTAATGTATTCAGTAAGACTTAGTGTACATAACTAGTGCGCATGTAAGTAGTTGTTTATTAGTGATAAAACAACTATCTATACATATAATAAATCTGTGGAAGGGTCAATTCTGTACATTGAAAATATTGAAAAAATAAATAGCAGGGGTTACTGGATCGATACCAAACCCAAATAAGTGGTTAAAAAAATTTTTGTCTGTCTGTCTGTATGTTCAGGCATCACGTGAAAACTAACGGTTCGATTTCGATATAACTTGGTACAATTATACCTTATTATCCTGGGCATAAAATGGGATACTTTTTATCCTGGAAAAATACGTAGAAAAAAATATCTTAATTTTTCAGTTTTATCAAGCGAAGACAGACATCCGCGCGGACGGAGTCGCGGGCTGAAGCTAGTCTTAAATATGATCATCAAACCGAGTAAAATTAATTAAGTTACAACCGACATTTCAATGATCAAATAGAACCCTAGTCCGTCAATTAGATACGCATTTTATCTCGCGATCCAAGACGAACCCGACCGTTATAATTTTATAAAATTACTAGCTGACCCAGCAAACTTCGTACCGTTTGACATCAATACTTCGACAGTAGCGCAGTCTGTCGGATCCGATGTGAAACATTCCAAAATCAACAACTGCTTGTTATTAAAAAATTAATTAAAAAACATTTTCCAGGAGACCAAATTGTGAATCTAAACCATTCTCGAATCCCCTTGAATACACACAAAAAAATTAATCAAAACTGGTCCAGTCGTTTTGGAGGAGTTCAGTGACAAACACACGAACACAAGAATTATATATATAAAGATAATAAAAACATTTCATACCAGCGGTCCGTCCAAGTACTGCCCACATAGTTTGGTCGGCCAACACCTCGTACATCAGAGACGTATACTCAGTTTCGTTTACCTGCAATATATATATTTATCAAAACTGGCTGTTTCTACCTATCTGCAAGCAAGAACTATGTGTTTTTCACTTTAATCTATATGTATTTATTTATGAATGCAAGTAAGGACAAAATCAAAGGAAACAGTCTGATAAAATTGTTATAAAACTGTAATATTTAAGCTCAATAGTGGAAGACAACAAATAATAAACATGATATTAATACGTGAAGCAAACACTTTGGACCCATTTTTACGAAAATTGCGGGGACGGAGAAAGTATGAAATTTGTCACACTTATAGTTTATGTGTAGGAGAAGCGCAGAACGGTAATATTGTTCCATAATAATGCTTATAAATTGCATTAAATCAACAAATAAAACATTACACATACCACCGTGCATTTAACATACACAAATAAATTTTTGAAAACGATAAAAAATCACAGATGGCGCGCAAACTATATACATAATTTTTGGAAACAAAGTAGTTCGTATTGATAAATGAAGATGGCGTTCATATCAAAAAGAAAATTAACAACAGAACCTTAATAACTTTCGTACATTAAAATTTAATCTACTTATATTGAATAACTTATAATTAAACTGTATTATGGTAAAATTTCGATCACTGGGCGTTCACTAGCACAGGTCGGTTAACTAAAGCTGGCACGTTCACAGTACTCACACTTATGGAATTTCACTATACAGAATGTTCAAAATAAAAGATTTTGATTCAAAGTGCGACTCGACAAGGCCCGTATTCAGAAACTGATCTTAGTAAGGACACACTGTATATAAAAACCGTAGCAAAAGCAAAACAATGACTGTCCCTTTCACACTCATAAGTTTGACCGCGCAAGAAAGACACAGGCAGGCTTTTCGCGGTGCGACTTGATGCACCGTGAAAACTGTTCTGTAATGATTATAAGTCAGTATTAAAAAAAAACATTTACCCTTTGCACATGAAGGTTGAGACAACAAACTTGAGATGCTCTGCAGAAGTCTGACCCCTTCCCTGGTTCTAACTTAGTCCGTATCACGAACAATGTGGTGTAATCTTGTATATCAAACGGACAGGAGAACGTTCTAGACGTCTCGTCATTCAGTACACGATACTGTACTGTGAATGTCGCCTTCATTGGGCCAGCTTTCACTAATGGATCTTTTAACAGTTCCCACATGAAAGATGCTGTTGTACCGTCTGAGGCTACGATCTGGAATTCAAATTTAGCATGAAGCAGTAGGTGGGAAATATGAAATAACATATTTGGAATTATTTTCACTTCTTTTTTTTCACCTGTAACCTTTGCTTTGTGCTGTCAGATTCATCCATTCATCAGCGAGATGCGAAAGTTACGAGCTTAAATCCTAGGTTTTAAAAATTGTGAAAACCTTTTATGTGATAATTTTTTATCACTTCAGTATTAAGAAGTTTATTTCTTTCAATATTGTATTGCATTAATAGTAAAATGTGTGCATTCGTTAAATAATTAATTAAAAATAATAAATAAACTATTATGCAAAGAGTCGCCAAAACCATCTTGTTTGTATGAAAAGGATAATAATTAATGTGGAATGAAGATGAATGAAGAAAATGAGAAAGCCAGGCAGGTCTGCCAAGATCGTAGGACTTAGCAATCAATACTCTCTACCTGATCCGAAAGGGACTGGGGCGTGAAAATAGGTGTGCGTAATAATAAAATTAAATAAATATTTAATTGTATAAACGTAGAAAATAAGAGGCATTGAAAATAAATGAAAATGATAATTAAATAACAACATTAATTTTCTTAAAAACAAAACTTACATCTTAACCTAATAGCAAGTACATAAATATTTACTACATACAAACACGAAAGTGTGGATTCCTAAAAAAAAAACACCATTTTTCGTTTTATGTCAAAACCGCAGAGCCGATCTTAATGAATTTTAGCATAGAAACAGGATAGACCTTGGAAAATGACATAGGCTATTGATAATCCCGATGAGCGAAGATACGGACAACAACTAGTTCAATATAAAGGATATCGTATAAAAGAAAACTTACCAAATCCTCAGAACCCTTCGGGTTCAAATCCGAAACGGAGTTATTCCCATCACACTCCAGTTTGGGATCGTTCAAAACAAACTGTATGAAGTGCGCCACTGTGGACTTCATCGTGACGTGTATGAACTTCCTAATGTTGGAGGTCAGCAATCGCCACGTGGCTATCATAGGGGGAGTGAAGTGAAGGGGGACTTCTTTTGACGCTTCCCATAGCGAACTGTTTAACCACACCTGAAACGTTTTCCATAACTCATTGGAATGTGATGACTCTTTACAATAAATATATAGTATAATACTAATTTATGAGCATTAGGAAAAACTAGTAAAATCATAACTTAATTCCAACGAAAAAGACGTGTCTTTTGGTTTATACAGGCAACAGGCAAATATTATAATACAAAATACCATAAGTCTCCAATTTCATAAAAATTACTTATTTTTATTTCAAACATAATCACTTCTCGTTAACATTCAAATAACTCATGCATGCACACACACACGCACGCACACCCGTGCACACACGCTCGCACGTACGCACGCACGCACACATGCACGCACTATGTGCTATTCAAAATGTACTAGAAATCTCGCAAGAGTTTGCTGCCTACCCATAACCTTCCAAAACAGTTCTCGCTTTAAAATGCATTCGATTAGTAAATACCCAACTTAAAAATTGTAACCACATTTTATATTTCTCGTTGTTTTCTTTTACACACCTAAATAAAATACAAACACACGCACATATGCATATAGAAATTTAACTTATTACTTTTAATCGATACAACTAACACGAAATACAATATGGAATTTAGCACTTACCATGTGTTCAATATTTTTCTCCCTCTTTGGTTGTAAGCCCGCAAACAATCGAAGCGGTATCCTTGTCGTCTCCAGCGGTTCTGTGGGCGGGATGGAGGTGGACAGCTCCCGGACACCTGGTGGTGGGTCTTCCGGGAATCTGATGTACAGACCCGCTGTCGTTCGGAGATCTACTGTTATATTCTGCAAATACGTCATTGAAAAGAAAATTTGGAGAAACTAATGTTGAGGGTATACTGCATTTTCCTAAGCGCTTCGTTAATGTTGGCCGGTCGAATTACACTTGTTACTTACGGAAAAAAAAACAAAGTTAAAATGAAAGAGATATATGGACTTCAAGTTATAAATCTCTGATGACGCTGAAAAAGATTAAACTCATTTGCTTAAAAAATACATAAATTGTACAATACGTTATTTGGTGGAAAAGTACCATTTTAAAGTCGTTCGTTTACAACTCTTAATTCCTAATTTATTTGTTAAAATACCTTATTTACATGATTTTTTTATTTATCCTATATATAAAATTAGTCCACACTAACGATGTCCGAAAAATATATCTGAGTGTAATGACATAACACATATTATAAGCCTAACATTTGTCAGTTTGTTATTGCTTGTTGCATACGCAGCATTTTCAGAATTCCTTGTCACAGTACTTCAATGGTCTATTATTCAAGTGTAGTGAATAACATTTTTTCATAGGCTATAAGAAAGAAGAGAAAAGAGCTAACAAACCTCCTGTATCTTTGAGCTGCCGCTGGTCACAACCAGTTCCATATCATGTTCCATTCCTGCCACAAAATCCTTCTTCGGCTCAACTTTGTTTAAATAAACACTTACATCTTGAGCTATCACTTCATACCCCACTTTACTACTAACCAGCACATTTGATAAAAACTCTAATTTCTCTATTAAAAGAGATATCTGACCCAATTTGAAAGTTCCACATTTACTCGCAATATATTCTAGATTAATCTTATTTAAACCTGGTTTTAAGATAATATTTTCACATTTCAATGAAATTTGAAAGCTATTTCGTTTGGTTACTGAGGGTTTTCTATATTTACTGCTGTCAGATCTCTTAATAGTTGTTTTTTGTGTGTGGTATTCTACTGTCGCTTTTTGGAGCGTCTTGTCTTCTTTATAATGTAGTTTAGAAGTTATATTCATTGGGTTTAAAAGTGGATTCTTAGGTTTTAAATCTTCTAGTCTTATGCTGAAAACCAAACACGCAAATCACATTCAATATTGTCTTATAAACCGATAGTTTTGTATTTTATTTGTATTTAAATAAGCCAATTGCTTCCCTATCGCACAGCTCGTAAGAGGCGGATGTCGGTTTATTTGTCACTAACACCGTGACACATGTTTAATCATTACATTTTTTATTCGTTATAATTAAAACTTCATTCAACGACAAAATCTTGTAAATGAAAAAGTTGTGAATCAAAAAGTAAAACGCATGCATGTTTATTGGCTTTCTTATTACCCACTAATAAAATTTATGCACCCGTTGATCTGATGTGTAAGTACTTTTGTTAACAAAAAAATGAAGTTACACACCAGATCAACGGGCGCGTAAGCTTTATTAGTAAGGGGTTATAATATTTTTTTGTTTTCAAATTTATTTATTATTTTTATTTTCAAATAAAACAATTTAAATGTTTACCATATTACTATAAAAACACTGCCTGAACACGCGTTTTACTAAACACTGTCTAAAATCTGATTCTCAACCGATAACATGCTGCCACGTCACCCACGTTTTGTATGTTATTGGTTGGATGTAATTTTTTGACGGTGTTTAGTTAAACATGTTTAAATTTTTTTGTGGTAAAAAATGGTAATGTTTTTGGGTACCAAAACCAAGTCTAAATCCTAAAATTTATTGAAGTGAAACTTCTTTATCGGGCTTGGAAAAAAAATTAGTGTAACAGTTTTTCGTTACGCGTCACATTTTCCGTTACGCGTCATCTTTGTTCTTATCCCTACCACGCGTAATTCGAAGTATACTTTCTCCAGCGGAGTAGGGATTGGCAATAAACTTTATTTAACCAATTTCTGTAAAGTTGCATATAGTCAATTATTTTTTGAAAAATAACGTCATAAAGAAGTTTCACTTCTTCACTTCTTACGAGTGTACTCTAGTACACGCACACATTTTTTTTTCAATGACTCGACAAAACCTATAATAATATGTGATGTAGCTAAGAACCATTTCGATCACGTCAGCTTTCAAACAAAAAACCCGCATCGAAATCGGTCAACCCATTCAAAAGCTATAAAAGCCTCAGGTAGATACATATGCACATAGACACGTTATGCTTATAACACCTCTCTTTTTCCGTGGGGTGTCAAAAAGAAGATTGAGCAGAACTCTACACCGCCGTAGATATAATATCTCTAGGAACACAAAAGCTAAAAAGTAAAAAAAATTTAAAAAAGTGTCTTCAAGGCCATAGCCCCGAAGAGGTAGGCAGAGGCACAACCAGGGCACCCACGACTAGCCGAAGATACTAAGTCCCATAATGGGATATGTGGCAAGCCTAACGCCAACCGAGCACGTTTCCAATCCCGACCAACATTTTTTTTTATTAGAAAATTGGAAAAATCCAATTTTCTTTTTGTTGGCCGACCCGGGATTCGAACCCGAGACCCCATGCAGTCAAGTCCAACACCCGGACCGCTCGACCACAGAGGCGAACAAAAAAATATATACAAAAAAAATCAAAATTAATTGACAAAAACACTTACCTATTTATTAAATTAGTACATTCATTATCACTTGTTTCCTCAGTGAACTTCTTGGGACTATTGTGTGCTACAGTAACAGTTAAATCAGTCTTATAAGTCTTCACCGGAGTCCTCTTTTCCACCTGTTTAGGTTCGTGTGTCTCTATACTAATCGCTGCTCTAGTACATAATATATCTTTAGGGAATAAACTCTCAACCACCAAACAACATTCAACCTTATTATCAGTTATATAAAAACCACGTTCGGACGGCAATAGAGTTGCTGATATAACATTAAAACAATCATTAAGTTCTGTGAGCACGGACTCTTCTTTGTCCGCTAGGTTATTTCTAATTGAGTTTAACATTTCTTCGTAATAGAAATTTCTGACTAGAATTTCTAATTCTAATGTACTAGCTATTCTAGCAGAGAGCTTAGTATACCTGTAAAGATATAGTTACTGACATAAACAAGATGAATTTTACAAGGTAAGCTTGGACTGCTGAGCTTTAATCTACGAAGAATAGCAAATGAATTTACTGGGGGCTTAGACAAAATTTTAATTAAATTATTTTAGTTTGAATTATTTTGAAAATCAAGACTGAATTGAAATAAAAAAATTGAAAAATAATGAAAAATTTACTGATGCAATATATTTACATCAGTCGCTTGTGTTACTAACAATTAAGTTCTGAGAATTATAGGGGGTAAATTTAAGAAAAGTGCTGATTTTTAACTGACTTCAAAGAGGTGAATACAGATTTCTTCATCTGAATGTATCTTTTTTGTTTGTTTGTTATGTAATTACTCAGTAGTTTACGGTAGACAGGGTTAAATTTAATTATAGTCTTAAAATGTTTTGATAATAAATAATTATAAATAAATATAAATAATTGGCTTAAAAGTTAAAGCATAAGTAATTAAATAATATTTTTTATAAACATTAAAATATTTGCACGCCAAAATATGGTAAAATATGTCGATAAGTATACTTAAATATTTTGGTAATATCTCATTTACACACATATTCTGCAAATAAATAATTTTCTTTCTTTCTTACTTTTGGCTGATAAGGAATGATTTTGATGGTTCTTTTTTGGGTGGGTAGGTCGAGGTGTAGCCTTGATATGACTAGTGGTTTTTGAGTTAATGCCTTATTGACTTGCCAAATCTAGATCCAATTAATATGGGATCATCTCAGAATCATGATCCTTTAAATCTAAATGTAGTTATGAAATTGAAATGAGTTGGCATTTTGCAGTTTTATTGCGTTTAATAAAATACTTCTTTCAAATTCTTTAATATTCAGTATACTTAGTACTAAAACAAGTTACAG
>NJDD01000043.1:52452-63471 GCA_002245505.1 Calephelis nemesis
CTCCACTGCACTGTTGTGCACCGTGCTGAGGCACCGCGACGCGATCTACGCCGGACAACGCCTGCTTAGTTTATCACAGATCTGTCATACGCTTGGTTCCAACTGTGCGTGATTATATAAAGTAAAATGCGGATCAGCACGGATCAGAAAGGTCTGCGTCGCGACATTGGGCTTAATACACAATATTATATTAAGATCTTTCAAGCACGTTGGAATTTATTCATAGCCAAAATGTAATTACTCACTCATGTGACTCTGTCATGTACTGATTGGGTAGCCAGTAGGCCAGTAGGCCTAACATCCTGGCGACAGGAAAATGACACATCTGTGACATCTATGTTGTCTATAGGCCACGGTTATCTGTTACCATCAGGACACCCGTGTGCTTGTTTGCTGACCTATTAAAAATTATATTTTTCGAAACTAGCACTTCTATATAAATATATTTATATAAATTAGAATAAAGAACATTCTTACATGTGCTATAATAATGTTTAAAACCCATTTCATTTTAATAGAACTTAATTAAAAAATCAAACCATTAGAAGCACGCATTTCTGAAGTGTGACATACATTTTTGAGTTCAAGGCACACATTTTTAAATTTTATAAACTTATATTTTTCTTTATAATAAGTAAATCGTTGAATATTTTATTCCGAGCTTACAAATAACAAACAAAGAATTATAAATTTATTTAGAAATGATTTGTTTTTACGTTTTATAACAACAAAACTTAGCAAGTATTCAATTTTGACATAGTCCCATATTTTACAGCTATGACGAGTACATTATGTGTATCTTCACCCATCTGTCTTTTATAAATTCATATGTATGAGGAACATCATTATCTTCTATTTGAGATGTGTATGTAATAGAAGAAACACAAATTGAAACTTCATAATTGTAGAAAACAATTTATTGCTGCAGTATATCATGATTGCCTACCAATTATTGGCAATTAGTGTCACAGACGGCTGATCAAGAGGAAATATCCAAGTTCATATTAATGGGTCCATTTGATTTAAGTTTATTTGTAAAAAGCGTATTGTTTTAGGCTAGTTTCGTTTATGAATAATGGAAATAGTATGCAATAATGTAAAGAGATTTTTTTGGAGACCCCTGTTTTCTGCCCTGAAGTAGTAATAAGAATAACAAGAATAAAAATCTTAGATAAATTTTGTGCCTACTAAAAAATGCACAACTTAGGTAGCATTTTTTCTACAATAATATCAAGCTTTGTCTTGGTCAAACACATTTTTTGTAATCAGGAAGAAACTTTATATATTAAACATTTAAAAAAATTATGCGACATTCAATCAATTGTCTTTTGGTTCGAGATTATTGTAAAATTAATAAATTGTACATATTGTATATAAGAATACAAAGTATTATCATTATTTCAGGTAAAGAAATAACTAGGAACTCTAATGCTCATGTGAGGAGTATTATATGGGCTAAAGTATGCTTAGATTGCTCAGTACAAACATTTCAAAAACAATTGAATAAAAGTAATTAGCATTCAGAAATCAGATTTACTTATTTTACATGAATAATAAATCTTAATACACACAATTTTTAAATTGATGAATATAATAAAAATATCATTAAAATAAATTTCCATGGCATTAATAAGAGGAGCTCATTTAAGTGAAATTTGAAATCAAATAAAGATATTAATATTTTGTATTATAATTGTACACTATATAGTCATTACTATGTTACATTTCTTTTCCATTATTGTTGGTTTATAAAAAAGATGGATATTATTACAATTCAACATTATGAAATACAATAGAAAAAAGAGTCTTACCTCCCAAGGTTTCAATGTAATATATAACATGGCACTTTGTCTTTGAAATAAATAGCTCCTAAAATCTAGAAGAGAGGCTTTTTTCTTAATTATTAATTCTCTTAAATGTTGTGGTACTAAAGTTGAAATTTTAATTGCTTGCCAGGAAGTAATAGGTTGTTTAAAGGTTTCCAGCCATTTTGGACTTTCTGTTACATTTGAGTTGAGTACAAATTGAGAAAACAAGGCGTCCAACTCGTCATATTGGACTAGAGCTTCTTCGTATAAACCGAGCATTTCCAGAACAAAAGCTAATTGCTCCTGAAAAAATACCAAGGACAATACATGACAGGTTTGTAGGCCTTTTATCTTTTTGCAATTTGAATGGTCTAGCATAAAATATAAATCCAAATCTTACATTAAAATGTTATAAAAATTATTCTGAGAACTTCAGTGTTTGTAGCTAACAAGGCTAGACAATTATTAACAGGAAGTTTATTAATTAGTTTTGTAGATCTAACTAGTCATTTCAGCCCGGAGTTTATTGTAAATTAAAAACCACTAGGTTAAGTTCAATTAAAAAGATGTAGAAAACGAAAAAGATGTGTAAACTGTATTCACAACAAAATTCCACCGAGCATTGAAAGGATGTGGTTAATTTATTACTTACTTGTAAAATGAAATATTTACAAAAATCCCATTCAGGATCATTCCTTTTTTCTCTCTGTTCCCGCATATGCTCCTCAAACTTAATTAAGGCTTTATTGTAAGCTACTAATATTAGATGTCTCAATTTAGCCACCAGTGTCCTCCATGAGTCTGCACTTCGCGCCTCAGACTTTATAGGATTAATGACTGATATAAATCTATCTTCTGTATTTTTCACAGCGAAATCTCCCTTAATTTTATCGAGCACAGTTGTTCTTGGTAAGAGTTTATTTGTTTTTCTAATATCATAGGTCTCTACCAAAACAATCATCCAGTCTGTTATATTGTGTTTTTCTAACTGCTTGAGCCATCCTTCTATATCTTCTCTTAATGTGGTTTTATAATATTCTACATCCTGGAAATACAAAGTTGTTTTACTAAATACAAAATATTTAAATGAAAAATTAGACAATTATTATAACACAATGTTTCAGAATAACTAAAGATTTGAATTTAGAATGTAAACAACATAAATATAATAAAGCTCCAAAATTTGGTAGCATTACAATAACAAACATAGTTCAACATTACTTTTTAAAATAAATGTCTTTACACAAATTGATCAAAACTCAATCTAAGTAAATTATTTGGTCATGTGGTTAATATACAAGATTTATACTTAAAAACAGGTGGATAGTTAAAAAAAGGCATTTAAATAAATGTAATAAACACCTAAACCCTAAAATATGTGAGTGTTTAATCATCATACACAATATAATTATAAAAGGTTTAAAGTTATTGCGGCAAGTCGGAGAAATGGTTTGATGAACTGTATACCAGTAAGGTGTTGGTATGAAAAAGCGTTTAAAGGTTTTATTTTTAAATAATGATCTGATTCTTAAAATATGAGCAGTTAATTACCACACAATCAGTCCAGTATATGTGAAATATTGGATGCTTTAAAAGATTCAATTCAGATTGTAACTTTTCCTTGTTGAATTTTGTAAACAGTGCTTCTAAATAAACAAATTTAGTTGTGCGTCCATAGGACCTCCTCCACTCACAAGAATCTTGTGGCAGAGCAGCAGCCAAAGGTGCTTCTAAAGTACAGAACAAGTTCCAGTCTCCCGCGCCTAAAAATACAAAATAATATTAGATTACAGAAAACTTTCATCTATTAACTTTTGTAGTTTATAACGTACATGTTACAGTAGGTTTATCTGTCATCCCTTGGCGATCAGCTGGTGAGTTATCGACCCCCTTCATTTTTCATCATCAGAATGAATTAATTTTATCTGCATAACACGTAAATTACTGCCAAGTAATCAAATGATTTACACCCACTTCTTGCACACATATGGATACATTAGTTTAATTAGTTAAAGAAAAATTTTACTCGCACTATTCATTTATGACTACAAATTTCCTGAAATAAATTAAATTCGCAGCCCTCTTTATTTTAGTAATAAAAATTAAAAATTATCTTGCCAAAACATACTGTCAATTTGTCAAAGTCATCAAAAAAGCTACACGAATGTCAAATGTCAAAATAATTTTCCGGCACAGACTACTATGATGCTAACGCATATTTATAATGATTTACTTAGATTTATTTATTATTAGTTTAGATCAATTTGTGTAAAGACATTTATTTTAAAAAGTAATGTTGAATTATGCTTATTATTGCTGCCTAAATGCTGCCAAATTTTGGAGCTTGATTATATTTATGTGGTTTACAAAATACGTACTCTTTTTAGTTTCTTCTTTGTAATTGTTGAATTGATAAGATCCGCCTTTTGAACTTCTCTCACTGAGTTGTCTCATAAAGCGTTCCTTGAACTATCTTAAATTTGACCCTCTGTAATTTTTCTCATTTCAAATGTGTGGGGGTAACATGGTTGGAATTAATATCTAAAAGTAACCTTGACGTTCTTTTCGAAAAAATATTTTCAACATTTTGAGGATACTTACAAATCGTTTTGAAAATACATGTATACATACATACATACATACATATCTTCACGTTAAGTATCTTGCAAAGTAGGCAGAGATTATCGAGTGCCATTTGTTACGATTTGCGGGGCTATTCAGAATCTTTTTAGTGATTATGTGTGGCGATGATCACTGGTCAAAGTGTACATCAAATGGCTGTTAAATTACGTGTTTTATTTTTGCTATCTCCTGTGACCAACAGCGTGTGGAGTGTAAGTTTTACATGAATTTACTTTACTATCGCGTTCGCGTTTGAACGAATAATTTAGTTGTTTCGACTATCCGTTAGAGACGCTGATAAAAACTCTATACATTTAGGTCATTAAACGTAAAGTACCTAAATCATTTCAAAAACCCACAGTTGACACACAGAAATATAATGGAGATAGCAAAAAAAAACACTTCATTTGACATTTACTTGATGTACACTTTACCCGAAACATATCACTAAAAATTTAATGAATAGCCCGTTGATCCGAAGCGGCGAAAAGAGTTGTGATGTGGCTTTGTGATGACTTTAGGTGTACGTACCTACGGTTAGTCGATAAATCCATAAAGTATATTAATAAATAGGAATAATATAATAAATAGGAAGTATATATTAATAAATGGATAAATCCATAGATTAATCTGTGGAAATATAAAGGTCAATGCATATATTGCACAACCTTTATTACATTTTATAAGACAATCTGTGGTTTGAACATTATGTTACCTGTGCTGTTCTGAGTCTATAGTTTATGACTTTTAAAAATGTCGTACTCTGTTTTGGTATTATTTTGCACTACCAGTTATCAGTTTTTATAATTTATCCATGATTTTAGAATTAAACGTAACGTGTATCGTTCATGAAAATTGGTTCTTCTTTTTAAGTAAACGGAAGGTGAATATATGCCTGTCATTATTTCATTGTAATCAATTTTACAAATGACGAATTTATTTTTCATTATTCACTAATTCGACTGATATTGACCTTTACCTTATTTTACCTTGATATACTATAATAAAAACCAAAAACGTAAATAAATGTAATGTGTGCGAAATTAATTATTTTAAGTTTAATTTAACTGTAAGTATTGTTATAAATAGATGACTATATTGTGTATGCTAATTGCTCTAAATGCGTCTAATTAGTTTGGAATGTAAAAATGTTACGTTCCGAAGTGAATACATACAGACCTCAGAAAGTGTTCCTATCAATATGGAATATTTATTAATAGTCCTGATTTTATTGTTTCTAGCCATGAATACCACAGCACCAACTTCGGCAGATGCCTGCCTTAGCATAGTCCATTCACTCATGTGTCACAGGCAGGGTGGGGAAAGTGAGGGATTTTCAAAACGAGCAATTGAATCATTAGTCAAGAAGTTAAAGGAGAAGAGGGATGAATTGGACTCTTTAATTACAGCAATAACTACAAATGGTGCTCACCCAAGCAAATGTGTGACTATTCAGCGTACTTTAGATGGAAGATTACAGGTATCTTGCTTTATTAGTTTAGCTGAATACTATGCTTATATTTAATAAGTTTGTGTTCAGTTGTATTTAATTTGCTTTTGTTAATAAGTACAATTGGTCTGACACAGACAATATTAAATTTCAGGCTAGACTTGGAATTAGCTGTGTGTTAAGCTATTTCTCAGTTAGCACAGCTTTGCAATTGCACACAAATTTTTGACAAAATACATAAGACAGTGATAATTAAAGATGTATAAAAAGGTGGGCTTATCCTTGTACATTTTGTTTCATCAAATTATAGAATTCAATTCCTCTTGAGATTCACACGTCCATGCTATCTTCAAAAAATGGTTATGTATAGTATATATTTACTTAGGTATATAAGTTTATTGTACATAATAATGACTTGCACTGTTTTATCACAGGTTCTAATTTATGGGTTTCCTGGAAGAAAACTATATAACTAGAGATAAGCCCACCTTTTTATACATTTCTAATTACCACTGTCCTTTGTATTTTTTTCAAAAAATTGTGTACAATTGCAAAACTGCTAATTGAGAAATAATCTTACCCACAGCTTAGTCTAAGTTTAGTTTGAAAATTAATATTGCCTGTGCCAGAAAAATGGTCATACAGAAAGGCATAATATTTTTATTCTACAAATATTGGGATTAAAAAACTGTTTAATATACTTGATTGCCTTTGTACTCTAGCAGTCCAGTGTTGTACTTGACTTCTTTAGATTCCAGATTTCAATTTTTTAATAAAAATAAAATTGTCTGGAATTGGATATGTGCCTGGCAATAGGCTTGTCACTAATGACATTGTGAGACTTAGTGTCTTCAGGTAATCTTGTGGCCTGCTTGTGCCTCTTCCTACCTCTTTAGAGATATGGGTGTGAAGATACTTTTTTTTTCAAATACACAGAACTAGCCCACATATTTTATGGAGGACTCAACATGTTTATTTCTATTCTTAAACCTCTAAACATTACGAAAAGCAGATTGTTGAAATCTATAACATTATGCATATGTTGTATGTGTTATATTTGTGCTAGTGGTTCATCAGAGATGCTTCAATATTCAGTACACTTTAGGCAATAATAACAAATTTACACACACTGCTATGGACAATGCAGAATGAAATTTTGATTTTGATTGCACTTTTAGTACGAGTTGTCTATAGTGGGAAATTCAAAATGTATAAGTGCATCAGCAAAACTAGTATTTTTGACTCCATTACATTTTAGAAATCTTAAGATATTGCTGGTATATAGGTATTTGTGTCAGTATCGGGTCCATCCCTACTTTTAAGTCTCGTATATATATAGCTTCAATTTTTATGTAAATGGATATTGTAGATTTAGAATAGCCTTGGCCAGTTAATCTACATTTCCAGTTACTAAATTTTTGTTATCATTTAAAATTAAATATATTGTTACTTTAAAATGTATATCTATGTATGTTTACGTATGTATATATACAGTATTTGTTTTGATAAAGGCTTCTTCAATTTTATAATTACTTTCTTGTCTTTTTTTCTGAGATGGATGGCTTAATAGGTATAGATCAGAACCTTAGTCAAAGTGTAACAACATTTGGTATCTATATCAGAAAATAGATTGAAAATGGGTTGCCTGAAAAAATCCTGGACAATTTTTTTTCATTTTTACAAAACATTTTTATCCCCAGTGGTAACATTAGGATACATATTAAAAAAATGTTAACCTGACCTATAGTATAATAATATCTAAAATGTGCTGAAGTTGGGTTGCCTGTTATTTGCCATACATACAAGGGTTGCCACAATCAAACAGGTATGTCAATGCCAGTTACTTTTACTTGATTGGGTAATAGAAAAAAATATCAACATAAGGGCTGTTTTATTGACAACACTTTGTCATAGGGTTATCTGCAAAATAAAATTTGTAAAATGAAAAATAAGTTTTAAAAAAAAATATGAAAAATATTTTGTCAAGGATTTTTTTAGGCAACCCATTTTTTATATATAGCTTTTTCATATACTAAATTTATTCTTATTATCATCCTTCTATTATCAGCTCAGTGTAGGTTGACAGGTTTGG
The DNA here is from genome assembly GCA_002245505.1 of Calephelis nemesis. Classification (NCBI taxonomy): domain Eukaryota; kingdom Metazoa; phylum Arthropoda; class Insecta; order Lepidoptera; family Riodinidae; genus Calephelis; species Calephelis nemesis. Next base: position 60,425 of record NJDD01000043.1, read on the forward strand.
ATCTTCTACTACAAGGATAGGCTGGGGCTATGTGAATAAACTTGATTTTTGTTTCCAGGTTGCAGGTAGAAAAGGATTTCCTCATGTAATTTATGCTCGTATATGGAGATGGCCTGATCTACATAAGAATGAGCTAAAACATGTAAAATTTTGCCAGTTTGCTTTTGACTTGAAATGTGATTCTGTGTGTGTAAATCCATACCATTATGAACGAGTGGTTTCACCAGGTATTGGTAAGTCGTTATAGTTCTACCTATTTTAATAAAAAAGTCATGTTACTGTTATAATTCAAGAACAGTGAAACAATTTCTGTAATTAGTGACATATTAAAATTATGATGACATATGTCAGTTGGATGAACCAATTTGAATTATTTATGATTTTCTAAAATTGTAAAGATAGCTGGATGAGAAGAACTCATGGAACTCATAGGTAAGCCAAGAATAATATATGTGAGTTCTTACCCACATTCAGACTTTGAGTCAAGAGTCGCAAACCATTTCCGTTGGCTAACCCCATGTCCTAGTCAATATTAGAATTTTAACTGCTACTGTTGCCAGGCAGTTCGTAAAACGTGAGCATAGGCTTACCGTCACTAGCATCGTGACATAATGCTTGTCGTTTACGTGTTTTAGATCGGAGGGTAAGGTAACCAGTAAATTTACTTTTCCTGGAGGCCTAGCATCCATACCACTTTAATTCTGGCTTTAGGTTGGCAATGCACTATTACCACTTTAATTTGGTGTCTCTAGGCAGCGTGAATTTCTTACCATCAGGAAATCCATCTGCTTATTTGCCTTTCAATATCATAAAAAAAACTGTTTAGTTATGAACTAATTTGTCTAAACTACCTGTTTAGTCAACAAAGCACCTCAATACCTATATTTAATTCAGGAAATAATTCAGCTGTAGAAGAAATGCTAAAATGGTAATAGGGTTTCATTTTTACTTTTGCAGACATTTTTGCATTTTAACACGATGTCTTTGCACGATGTCAATGCAAATTGTCTATGATTTGTTTTGACTTGTAAAATCTTTGTGTCAAGTTCTGTCAACACACATATTCCGCAAATAAAAAAAATTCATTTCAATTTCATTTCATTTTAATTTTCAAGGTGGGTGTTTCTCCTCACGCATTTAGCATGTGCTAGTATCTGGTACCTGAATAGATATTTGAAATTTTTACAGATCTCTCAGGACTTACACTTCAGTCTGGACCTAGTCGACTAGTCAAAGATGAGTACACAGCTGGTCTTAGTGGTAATGGTATGGACATGGACACTGGAGAATTGGTGACAATTCAACATCATGCTACCAGTCCAAGACATCACCACTCCAATATGCATCAACACCACCAACAATTCCCAACCACTAATATTATTATCAACCAAGGACAAAGTAAGTTTTTTATGACTCACAAATTAAACATAGAAACTTTAACTACAAAAGTCATACATACTTGCTCAATTTTTGAACATGCTTCTACCTTCTTATTATGTTTGATCCAAACTATGGTGTTTAGTTTTTGGTTTTAGTAATATGAGAGAGTACAAATAACTACTACTAGACCTAAATTATGATTAACATGTACAACACTAAAGTTCGGACTAACACAACATTTAGGTATTGGGCATACGTTTTGGTAAAAAAAATACGGTATTATAGACAAACAGCCTCAAAGTGGGACCTCCTTTGAGTAACGTGAATGAAAGAGACAAAATTTATAGACATACAAAATCATAAACTTATTTTTCAACTATTAATTGTGGGGTATGTCAGGTCACATTTCAAATGCTATTTCATGTTTTTTTCTATCTGTCATTTTTCGTATTAGATTAGCAAATGTGTGTTTATTTGCAATGCATGTTAATGTTTACTTTGCACTTTGCTTTGATAGCGCCAGATGGCGTTTCGAACATGTTTTCACCTGCACACGGGCCTCGACCGCCGATACGGCCCGGGGCTCCTCTGCCGTCCCAACAAATGGTACACTCACCTGGTGCGCAAATGATCTCAAACCACCCCACAAGCCAAATGCCTGGAACCCCTCAAATGGGACCGGGAACACCACAAATGGGCCCTGGAACGCCCCAAATGAGATCGGGAACTCCACAAATGGGCCCTGGCACACCGCAAATGGGTCCAGGAACCCCAATGGGTACGAATGTACCACAAATGGCGTCTCCAAGAATGGCATCCGCACCTAATCAGATGTCTCCTGGAACACCTCAAGTACCAAATATAAGCCAAGGAATGTCTATTCCCAGTCCACAACAGATTGCCATGGCGCAACAGAGGACCATAGCGCCTAAATTGGAGCCACTTGACAGTATGGACGCTCGAGCAATATGGCTGCCAAAGAGACTGAATCATTGTAAGCTTTTATTTTTATTTTGCATCTATTTTTCAATGCTCATATTGTTTCTTTTATTAAACATGTTGTATTTTGGGCCACTTGCATATTCCGGGTTACATTTAACAAATATAAAGTGATTTAACCCAAGTTAGAAGCTAACTCAGTGTTAAATACTTAACCCAGGAACCGGCAAGTGGCCCTTAGGCCTCAAATTGGATCTCAGCGATTTGCGGGGCGGCTGCGAGAGCGGCACTTACAAACACATAGATTCTTATTGAAGTGAACTGGATGTCTGCGGAGCGGGGGCGGAGCGGACAGCGGCGTCCGAGCGATGAGCGACCGTCAAGCGTTCTCCTTTCAATTGAGTTTACATAGTGCTGTTCCCCTTTGCATTTAGTTTTTGTCGATAAATTTATGTACATCGCTACAGCATTTATTCAGAGGGAACAATTAGTGAAATTTTTGATAGATTATCAATTTGGAATAGCAAACATTTTAATCAAAAAAATGAGAATGTAACATGTGTAACTAGGATTGACTTTACAGTTCGTACAATACAATATAATAAAAAATCTCCACACTAATTCCTGTATAATCGTGTAACTTGTTGAGGTATTGTCTCTGTTTATGACAATAGAAAAGTCTCCCTTTTCTTACCTTTGTAATAAGGATGAACATCTTCTTTTGCCAC
>NJDD01000043.1:72118-84967 GCA_002245505.1 Calephelis nemesis
GACCTCCGGCGGCTGTGCATCGTGCGGCTCTCCTTCGTCAAGGGCTGGGGACCGGACTACCCGCGGACCTCCATCAAGGAGACGCCCTGCTGGGTCGAGGTGCATCTACACAGGTACTCCACACACACCAACTATTGTGTGTTATTATTTTAATTGCAAATTATTTGTAATAAATATTTATTTTTAATAATAATATTTTTTCCCCATGTTGGTCCCGGCTCTACTAAGTATTTTTTAAGTATTTTTTGGTTGCATTATAATGGTATATTGTTTTCACAGAGCACTCCAACTACTGGATGAGGTGTTGCACTCGATGCCGATCGACGGTCCTCGGACCAACATCGAGTAGGAGTTGATCGGCTTCTTTTGAGGCCTTCCAGCGAAACGCGACCGCAAACGCGGACAATACTCAATTAGACAGTGCCATTTTATATATTATCCCACTTCTGAGGGAGAACATACCGAGTCCGGGTGGATCTACCTACCCACCCGAAAGCATTTATTCCGAATTTCAATCTATTTTTTATATACTCAAAGTTTTGGATAGTGTGGTAGGGATGTATTGCAAGATATCGATGTTTTTTTTACTAATTTTTTTTTATAAGTTTTTTAGAACAAATGTATTTTTTTCGAGAACAATTTCGATCTAATTTTATTAGGTCCTATTTATTATATAAATAGCTGTTTAAGAGTTTATTATACTTTATTATGAATGAAGTTTTTCTTTCATACTACAAAAGTAGAAACAACAATAAATATACCCCTTTTCGAGTTATTACTTGATGCTATTATACGTAAAGTTGACAAAGAACAGTTTTTATCTTTTAAAAACCTAGAAGCAGCAATTTTGTTGGGCATTTTGTATTGTTTAAACTTACATTATTATATTTTACTATGACGCCTTCACATATATGTCTGAGATAAATCTATAGAAGTAAGAAACTTACTATCCTCTCATTTATTAACATTAATTCATTAATGTCATTATTTCATTTGTCACGAAAAAAAATCTTAAAATGTTAATGATATCTTGTTTTTCAATGTTGCCTACGTTGATAATTAAGATATTTTTTACAGCTTTAGACACCTTATTAAACGTCTTGGTTACAAAGAACTGCTAAATCTGTAAATGGAAGAGAAAAAATACATTTAAGCTTTTTGTAGCGATTTTACAGAAAATTAATAGTAAATTAGTACCAGCTGATGTATGAGCATTATTTATATTGAAAAGAAATGTTTAGCTATAGTATATTTTCAGTAGTAGATTTTTTTTATTGAACAATTGAACGTGATCATTTTAGCAATAATTACATGATGAAAAATATCGATATTCTTAGACATCCCTATTCTACAATTTCGTCAGTAAATCAAACTTACTTTGTACGAAGATTTATGTATTCTAATTTTTTAATATATCAAGTAGTCTAAGTAAACCTCAGTAAGTCTTTTTGAGTTTTGGCGCGATTGCAAAGACTGGATGTGCAATGTTTGAAGAAGGAGAATGGACAGTGAATAGTGATGGGACAATTAAAGATGTGTTATCGATAGTTTGTGTTGCCATACGAGAAGCATTTATTTCGTTATTTTTTCGGTCTTTATACATTTCGGCTTTGTCTTCCAAATTTTTCTTCTGTCTTCCGTTGCTAAAATTGTTTTTTTTGTTGGTATGTCTAGGATATAGCACAGAAACAAAAGTAACTGTACACTAGACTTTGTGTATACTTACTTTGGTTACTGAATAAAAAAAGGAAAATGTATGAAAATATTGCACATATAAAAGCGTCTCGCTCATTATATATGAAAAGGTGAACTATTAATCAATGTCTTGTACTTTGTATGTTAAAGCAATATGTTAGTTATGTAACATAGATATTTATACCAGTATTGAGATGAAACAAACTAAGCGTATAGGGGATCTCAGTAAAATATTTTTCACAAATCCTAAAGATATAAGATAAGATGTAATATATGATGTTGATGAACATTACTGTTGCTCAAATGGGTTAAATGGCCATGACTTAAGAATAGCAGAGGGCAAAAGCGTATCCAGTTGTAATTCCCTATTGAAAGTAGATTTTCATATAAATACCAGATTTTAAATAATACTACAATTATATTTTTAATATAAATAGTAATAGTTTTGCAATTGTATATTTTCGGCAGACGTTTAATTAAAAATGTCGATTTATGATTATTGAGCTTACACTCTGCTATTCTCAGTTTAAGATGTTTGTCTTATTATTTTGTTGTAAAGATATACGAATTTTAGTAACAGCGATACCAAATTAAGGCATTTTTATAATAATGTAGTTTATATGACAAGACATTATTATGGTTCAACTTGAAAGAAGCCAAATAAGACCTAGCTTATGATAGACGTATATTATAAGTTAGTTATCGATATAGTAATTTATGTTTAGGTGTAAAATGGAGAATTGTGCGCGTAGGAAATGTATTATTGGGTATGATGAGACTGATCGGAATAATTGTTTGTATCGTCAAATTATTAATTATTTTAAACTTTTAACCAGTACGTAGTTGTAAATATGAGTATTGAAATATTTTAAATTTAATGAAGAATGTAATAAAATAAATTATCGATATCGATATTTTTTTATTTTGTTGATGAATAAAGTTTTGTGTGTTTTTTTATTTTATATTCTAAACAAAATATTAGTAATGATTCAAATGAACCGACACATGCTACATTCCAAATATGATTCACTCGATAAACATGTGCTCTACAAAGCTTCGGTAGAAGCTTCTTTTTGCTTCGGTAAGAATGTAACTAAACTAATTGTCTCGTTTTAAGATAAAAGTAATTTAAAAAAATAAAAGAACTTTTGATTATATTTTAAGCATCTAAAAATTGTCAGGCATTGTTTAGTTATTTACACATTTATCATTCATATCAAATGTAGTGTATTCGAAATGCAAAAGTATGTGCTTAAAAATATTTACAATTTGTCGATACATACAACTTTCCCGAGTTCAAGATGATCTGTGATGTGATTTTAAGAATACGCGTACTTGTAGGAACTGCGATCGAGACGTAGTGTAAGTATAAATGACATATTTTGTGTACGAAACTAGAGTTTATAAAATTGTGTTTGATACAATGAATATTTGAGATTTTGTTTGCTTGAGATTTGCTTTAATTAATATTACTTTGCAGATTAATGATTCGTTTACTTTATGATTGTTGGCGAAGTTTATTGTTCCGATTCTATTGAATTTATTTTTTTATCGATATCGTAGGTGTGTCACCTACATATAGCTTTTATCGATAGTATGTTTTGTGCATATATTATAATAGTTCGTTTTTGTATAACAGTTCTCCTTTGCATTTTTGCAGTCATCATCACAAAACGCTATTTATTACACAATGTAAATGTTACCAAATGATTTTAATGTGTCGATTTTCTTTTAAGTACAACTTTATTGTAATGAGACATGACGGTCTCTCAAAATGTATAAAAGTCGTCTGGGATTGCCAGTAGTTCTAGGTCTTATTATAAGCCTCGAATTTTAAGAATTTTTAGATACAATCGGACATAAGAAAAAATGTCATTCTTGACATTAGTTTTAATTTTGAATTCCTATTAGGTTTGAAATAGCACATGTTATAATTTTTTTCTAAAATACCATACTTGAAATTATATAAATATTGGATATTTTGCGTTACAATCAAACATGCAAAGGTTTTTTTATCTATTTAAAAAATGTTAAAATGTTCTGAAAAACATTTAAAATGTAAATTTAAAATGTTGAGATTAAGATATTTCATGTGTGAAACCTATGTGTAATGTTGATACCTAAATTATTCTTACCTGGCAAACCTGTAGTATTTACATATTGGTACTTAGTAATTATTCATAAAAATCTCTTAGTAAGCTTTCACAAAATTAGTAATGTGTATCGAAAATACCTCTTTATAGTGATCAAAAGGATTGAAAGGGTTTTTAGATTTTAATAATTGGTAGGTTTTTTAATGATGTTAATGTTTTAGACTATTTGACAAATTCTACACCACAGTTACGAGGGCTTACAGTTTAGAGGGACTGCTGTCAGATAACATAAGAGAAAATATCAGTGTACAACTTATATTACAAAACCATGAAACACTTATTGGAGATATATAAAAAGTTGGAAACTAAATATTGTTATGAGAACGTCTGAATATTTAAAAATAACGGTCTGTTTTATTGTAAAATTATAGTAGGGAAGCATTTGGAATTCGTTAGGACAGGAAAGATTAAGATGTTGAAACCTTATCAAATTATTTACGTTTTAAGAAGTCATTTGATTAGAAAAAAATATATATTCACTAGGTCTTGCAAACAATTTTTAAAACTAAAATAGAATATCGATAGTTTTTATCGATATTCTAGTTAACATCACTAGCTATAACAAAAAGTTACTGGAAGAGGTATAATACAGAAAAGTAACGAGAAGAATAATGCCAAGTTGCCTATGTAGAAATAGGCAGATATGTTATAAAAGCAAAGTCCTAATCTAGTTCCAAATGTTTTGAGCTTGGATAATCGCAAAGCGTATTTCCAGATTGTTCAATAATTGTTGGAGTTACACATCTTATTCGTATATCTGTTGTATCATTTGTGAAAATCACATGTTTTGTCGTTTGAAAGTAAAGCCGCACAGGTGTAATGTAGCCTTAAGATAGTTTAAGAGTGACAATGATGAAACAAATGAATATAAAGGTTATTCCTCTAAGTTTTGTTTTATTGAGTTAAATAGAAATAAGCAGATGGGTTTCTCTGTGTTCCCTCAGTAGAATATGCCATCTGCTTACCTGGCAGCTCATAAGAGGTGAACATAGGTTAAACATTTCATTACAAGATAACTAGAGTATTAATAATCGCACATTCGGTGGTACAAGGGCCGAACTGCTGTTTTTGCAATTTTACAGAAGAGCTTTAAATATTGCTCTCAAGTTGTTTTATTTTGTATGACTTAAATTATATACTATATTCTTTTTAAGCATGTTGTTTACAAGTATAAAATACGTTTAGGTTTTTATTTATTCTTATTTTTTACAAGAGAGGGGTGCACTTGTGCTCTTGTTCCAACATTTAAATTATTTTGTAATTATGACCATATTTATCTTTAATTTTCTGAAAAAAATAACATGTTTTTTGCATAAATATTTATATTTTTTAATAAATTTAAACATACCACTTAACTTCCAACTTTATAATGATTTAAGTATGACACATAATATGTGGCCTTGTCGCTTCAGAAAAGCTCCCCGCCGATGGCCACATTGACCAATGAGACTATGTCGCGTCAAGGAAGCAATAAAAACACACCAATAAGACCAAGGCACTTTTTCCCCTGACGTTTTTTTGAAGGAATTATACGAATGAAAATAATATTTTTTAAGCATTTCTGTATATATAACTAATTTTTGCATTTTTTGACAATTGTGCCCTTGTTCTACCGAAGGTGCGTTATGTGCAGCACCTTGCGTTACGAAAATGAATGAATGAATGTGGTGTCCAAATATAGGTATGCCTATTCATATTATTACAGATATATTATTATCTGCCTTTCTTGCCAGGCAGCTCGTAAAAGGCGAGCATAGGCTTATCATCACTAACACCGTGACGTTTGACTAGGTGGTAGAGTTTCGCAGCGATTCCTCATGACGTGTTCCGGTTCGGAGGGTAAGGTAGCCGGTAAACCTACTTTTGCTCGAGGCCTAACATCCAGACCTCAGGTTAGCAACACACCATTAGCATCTTTGGTGTCTCTACGCGGCGTGAATTTCTTACCATCAGGAAATCTGTCTGCTTGTTTGCCTTCCTATAACATAAAAAAAAGATACTTGAACCACTGTGACATATTATGGTTATAGCGCATGCGCAAAACCTAGAAATAGCGTTATGGACAGTCACTTTTACTCTTTGCAGAGGGCCAAGTGCGTGCCGCTGATTAGCTTGCAAGATTTCATGCGTTTTGTAAACGAATTGGCGGAAGATAAAACATGGAATTTAGTAACGATTATCAAACAGGTATGAATATAACATAGTTTTTCTCAAAGTGGGCGCCCCCTTGTTGACGCTGAAACCTGGAGGCAGCTAAACCTGAAAAAAAAGTTTTTTTTAACTCCATGCGAAACCAATATGTTAAGGTTTTTCACTAGAAAAATAGGTGGGGGGCGCTGAACATTTAAAAGTCGACATTACATGAAATTATAATTTACGCTTTAGACTGTTGCCTGTGACTGTTGCGTTTCTCTGGCGATGTGCGCGCGCATTGTAAAAATCACTCATATTTTTTTCCAATCACCGCAAACCAAGTATCAAAAACATTCAATCTAATTGAGAACCTCCTTTTTTGAAGCCGGTTAAAAAATATGGATGTCGTTGCGTTGTGGTTAGTGGTTGAGGTGGCTTTGTGCGCACAGATCATATATACAATGTTTTCTTTTTTCCTCGTTGGTTGAGAGGCTAGGTACATCGCGATCGTACATGCTTAACTCCACCGACCAAACCTGTAACCCGTGTTCGACTCCCGACATTTAGATGTCTGCATTTCTGGGTGTTTGTTAAATTTACTCTGGTATCTATTTAAGTATTTCTATGTATTAGTATGTAGACTTACACCCATAACACAAGCATATAATTTGCTTATTATTTTGTTAGATTCAATTTGAGTAACTGTTGAGGGATATGGGATGTACGGTCGATGGGGATATGTATTATTTATTTATTTTCTTGTATAAGTACAATATTACAACCAGGAACTCAAGTAGGTGAAAATGTAAAAAATAAAAAATCATAAATATGTAAAAGTAAAACATAAACATACTTAGTTGCTGTCGCAAAAAGCGGCCATAGGCACCGCTCCCGGAAGATATCAATTCATCAACGGATCATTAAAGTTGAGCAAGTACTTATGGAATAAGTCTGCTTTTTAATTTTTTTAATATTTCAGTTAAGTTCGCCTATGTGGTCGAGCGGTTCGGGTGTTGGACTTGACTGCATGAGGTCTCGGGTTCGAATCCCAGGTCGGCCAACAAAAAGAAGATTGAATTTTTCCAATTTTCTAATAAATAAAAATGATAGGATATGTGCCCGTTTGGCGATAGGCTTGCCACCTATCACATTATGGGACTTAGTATCTTCGGCTAGTCGTGGGTGCCCTGGTTGTACCTCTGCCTACCTCTTCGGGGATATGGGCGTGAAGATACTTTCAGTTAAGTATTCAGAATACCCAGGTACAATAATTTCGAGAACTAATTAAAAAGACTATGTCGGGATGTGCGCATCGTCGGTGCGTCGACGCAACGTCGTGGTTGCGTTGCGATTGCGTTGTGGTTGCTCTGTGGTCGGTAATCGGTATCATTCATGTTGTTGGCTACGATGGCAAAATATAGTTCTGGCTGCACCTGATCCTGAGCTGATCATTAAGGACATGGAACAGGACAAAAGCGTGGATAAGCGTTATGGCAGCAGTTGGTTGTAGCATGAATTATACTAGCTGCCTGTTCCGGCTTAGCGCGGACGGTAGTTTTTTTTATCATAAAATTGAGATGTAAGCTATCCTATATCTCAAGTTGGATCAAAATGCACGCGGTGTGCAAATTTCATTGAAATCGGTTAAGTAGTTTAGGAGTCCATCGCGGACAAACATCGTGACAGGAGATTTATTTATATTAAGCTATTAAATTCCTCTTTAAGCACAATACACATATTGAGAAGTGGCAGAGATAATATGGTTTGCAAAATGTTAAAATTCATTGAATACCCGTGAACAACATGTGATTACCGGGCGACTTGTGGCAAGTACGGCTCACTACCTACTGTAATCATTTATCTTTATATATATAATTTTTCTGTGAGTGTGTATGTCACTGAACTCCTTCTAGACGGCTGGACCGATGTTGATGAAAGTTTTTGTGCGTGTTCAAGGGAATTCGAGAATGGTTTAGATTCACAATTTGGACTCCTGGAAAATGTTTTTTTCATTAATTTTTTTAATAATAAGTCGTTGTTGATTTTGGAATGTTTCACATCGGATCCGACAGACTGCGCTACTGTCGAAGCATTAATGTCAAGCGATACGAAGTTTGCTGGGTCAGCTAGTATATAATATATAAAAATCAATGCCACTTTTCGTTGTAATTTTATAACTTAAGAACGGTGAACTCTACCCAAACCAAATGTTTAGGTTTTGTTTGTACTATTTAGTAGATGGTTTATGTGAAGTTTGCATTAAATCGGCCGAGACGTTCTTCATTTATAAATTGATTAAATGGCGGATCACTTTGTTAATGGGTATTTTTCAGTCAAATTGAAACCTTTCTCTGATGGGGCTTGGATTAATACATAGGATAGTTTTTGTCCCTGTGGGACCATAATAATAATTCACGGCCAATGGTGGTAATTTTGTTGCGCACTCACTAAACTAATTTTAAGTTATCGCTGTCTTGTTTCAACGAAAGAAACAGAAAGAGACAAAACACTTTTAGCGCTGTCAAATAAGACCGTACACGTCATTTATACGGACGTTTATAAACTATTACTCGGAAAACGTCAATTAAAAACATCGCGATTTGATATGTTCGGACTAATCTGACTTAAATGTTCCATCTCTTTTGTTTTTGTTTCATTTGAAAAAGATAGCATGAATCTAAAATAAGTTTAGTTTGTGAACAGCAGAATTACCACCATTGTCCGACGGTAAATGGCAGAGGCGGAAATTGCAACTAAGTTTATAAATTCTTTGCCAGGATTCGTACTTGGCACTAGATAAATGAGAATACTCGCTAACAATCGGCACTATTCCAAATAAATAAGATCTTCCCACTTGGCTGACACTTGCAAAGTATACCAGGCTAATATGTTCAGGCAATGCCATCTTTAAGTCCTAGCGTTAAAGACTAACATCGTTTTTGGATCCGTAATACCTGTGTAAATGGAATATGTTGAATGTTAAAATAAAACTGAATTTATGTGTTTTTGTCTGCTTCCGTTTTACAGCTCTTTTACTGCCCCCGCATTATGAAATCCAGTGGGCAGTGATCTAATATTACGGGATAAGTCATGCACGACGTAAAGACTGTACACGGTTGGCGATACGTCTACCTATCACATTGTAGGACTAAATACTACGGCTTATCGAGATGTCCTGGTCGTAGATCTGCCTACCTCTTGGGGGTGATACGAGGTGATTCGGGGTGAGACGGGTGACTATAAATAATAGCTATATTAACGCTTACTCCCTAGGACTCACTAAGCGAAGCCTGTGTTATGGTGCCTAATTAGGTAGTTATAAATAAGGTGAATGGGGCTAAATTTTTAAAGCTCAGTAAAAATACACAGAATCAACTCCCGTTATTGTGATTATTACGTCGGGATTTGATAATATTTTTTTTTTCGAAAGGTAGCTAATAATTCCGAGATGGTCCCACACACATTATATCTACAGTCCGCTACTGCGGCTTTGATTGTGTGTCTGTTTTCTAGTCTCAAAAACTACTAGCCGGATAATTTAAAAATTTAAAAGGGTTCGCCTCGTATTTACTACGTACTGTTTCAAAAAAAAATGTATGTGTACTTATGTACACGCGTTAGAAGTTATACTTCTTCGGCGTAATAAGATAAAAATCTTTTTAAAAATTTTATCTTTTTGCCTTATTTTACATTTGTAGACAAAATGACACTAACCATAGAAAAAGGGTATTTAATACATTAAAAGTTTAATTACAATTCATTATTTAGTTAAAAAAAGTTTATTTAATATTTAATAGAAACTAAAATGTTATCTACAGCTAACTTCATCATGTCGGTTTTTCGTGACGGTGTGCGCGCGCATCGTAAAAATTTACCCTTTCCATTTTTTCCGCCAAAAGAAGTATAACTTCAAAAACATCAAAATCAATTTGTTATTAGATGAGTAATCGCAGTAGGTATATCAAATCGTCGGATTCGAAAGGTGAAGGAAGATGATTATATTTCTTTTATTAAAAATAACATGCTTGATGCATAAAGTACAGTTCAAGAAGATAAATGTGTGAACTTATTTTTAAATTCACAAGGCGTCACCTATTTTCTTACTATTCGAAATTGGGTGGGTAAACACTAATCCCATTTTAAAAATATTAAATTAATAAAAAAATAATACGATCAACGAATAACCCATGCAATTTATATCAATTTTTGTTTAGTTTCTAAATTCACTTCCGTAAGCGCAAGTTTTAATAAGAATCAAACAAAATTCCTGTGTGATGTCATACAGTCCTCGAATGTAAGGTCACATTCGAGTACACTTTTAGTAGGATAGTACTTATAGTGCGGTTTGTGGTAAGTCCAAAAATGTGATTTTCTCGGCAAATTTCTATTATTAAACAGCTATTCAATTATACACAAAAATTAGTAATATACCCTATCGATAACCTCCTTTTTTTGAGTCGGTTAAAATACTTGCTTGGTATGAAAATGTTTGGAATTAGTTGCTCCTCATAACAATCTCTGCATATTATATAATAATGTAATATATTTTTGTAAATTAGATTTATAAAAAAAGACAACCCCGTTATGTTTCTTTCGCCGGATCTTCTCAGTGAGTGGCCTCGTTCCAATTCGGTGGTAGTTCTTAGATTTATATAGACGTGTCACAAGAACCTTTGTAAGGACAATGTGGAAAAGAAATACTTTTCGTTCTTCTATGAACACAACAGAGAGTCTTCTTGGATTAACCTAGGATTCTTTCATCAAATCCAGCCTTGGTTTCAATGGAACTACCTCAGGAGTACGGTTCACAAATGACGAAGAAATCTACTAATACCCAAAAAATTTAGACGTCCAACATGTAACCCCTTTCTTTTTTTGAAGACAGTTAAAACAATACCTGCCTAATGCTTTATTTTTTTACAATAAGTCTGTAGTAGGTACCTACTACGAAAAAACAAAATAGTTTTATACTTTTTATAGAAAAATCAGACTTAAATACTTGCAAAAAAATACTTTGGACGGTTTATTAATAATTATAAGTGTTGTGGTTTGTTAAAAAATGAGGAAGATTTCCAAACTGCAATAATAATTCTTAAATCATTCTTTTTTTTTATGATATTGGAAGGCAAACAAGCAGACGGATTTCCTGATGGTAAGAAATTCTCGCCGCCTATAGACGGCGGTAATGTTGCGTTGCCAACCTGAGGCTGGGATATTAGGCCTCGTACAAAAGTATTTCTGTTATTATTATCACGAAAAATATAACAACTAGGTTGTGTGAACAAATAGTACGTATTGGTAAGCGTTCTGGGAATATTCCGAAATATTGGGTATTTTTAGCCCGAGGCCGACCCTGTTTACATGATCTTTGCGTTTGTCTTATTTCACAGATTACAGCACGGTGTTTTTACTCAACGTATTTTCTGCTTTTTGCAAGAATTTTGCGAGTGGTAATGTAAAAACGTTGAAACTATACATTTCCTTTTTTTTCATTTCACCAGCGGGCGACGTCTTTGCCACATCCCGTCATGACAAAATTATTTTTTGACGTGACAACGTCTTATAATTCGATAGAGCCAGCTGCACGCACCAAAAAACATGACTCATGCGGCGTTACCTCGCTCTGAGGCGGTACATTTAAGGCTTGAAGTGCAAGCGAGAGCGCGGAACGAGCGACAAAGAGGCACAATCGGCCTCCGTTCTTATGACGTTGTCACGTTCAACTATCGTCAGTAAACCGCCTTTTTTTAAATATAGATAAGCAAGAGGACGGGTCTCCTAAAAATATGTCATGGTAAGAAATAAACGTTGAAAAACGAAAAAGTTTTTGTGATGAAAATAATACAATACTCAATGGCTGTTTGGACTTACGCGGTTGATAAAAAAATACTGGAACGGTTCCAAAATAAATATATTATCTCATTACGAGGCACTGACATATGTTATCGTCCTGCGGCTTCGTCCCCATGTTAATAATTACACTAAAGATACCTAAGACGAATAGGTACATTCATTTGAAAGCAAATTTCTTAAAACTATGTAGGTAAGATGAATTCAGTGATTTTTCTCTATTACTTATTCATTTGCAGGTTGATGGATAGCATCGATACGTTGTCATTATTTACAAAAGTCTCTCAAAACCTCACCCCAATCTTCCTTGTCATCATAGAATCAGTGCTCGCCATTGTAATGTTCTAATTTAAAAGGTAAATTTGCCTTAGTTCCCTAGGACCACAGCACCAGTTTTTATCACACCATTTCCATCTTTGGTCAATAACCATACAGATTTGTCCTAAGTATAGCTATAAGTAATTGTTTTTTGTATAGGCTCGCCTTTTGTGCATTTTTACTTCTCCCGTATTTTGTGATTTTTTGTTTTTTTTTGTGCAATAAAGTAATACATAATAAAAATTATTAAATAGATTCATCATCCATATATCCATTATCCATGCAGATTTGGTCAAAAACCAGACTTATGTTTGGATTTTAACCACATTTATAATATAAGACCACCTTAGAATTTCGAAAAAAGAACCATCAAAATCCACTCGTCATTGGCGGAGAAGTCGCGTCACACAAAATAAAATATATCAATAAATCGATTAGGTACCTCCTTTTTCGAAATTCAAAATGAAACTCATTTGCAAGGCCTAGATTTTATTTAAAAGCTAATTGTTGTTGAAACTTCTATGTTGGTAAAGGCCAAACTAATAATCTCGGGACAGGTACGAAAACATTCTGCATGACTCACCGGTCGTGGCGATCTTTGTCTCGCTGCCAACAGAACGCTATTTCCGTTCAATATAAAATTATTAATATTATGCTTATATAAAATGTGGCTAATTTTTTTATGATATTGGAAGGCAAA
>NJDD01000043.1:103478-142078 GCA_002245505.1 Calephelis nemesis
CCCGAAGACACAGGCAGAGGCACAACCAGAGCACCCACGACTAGCTGAAGACATTAAGTCCCACAATGTGATAGGTGGCAAGCCTATCGCCAACCGGGCCCATTTCTAATCCCGAACAATATTGTTTTTATTAGAAAATTGGACAAATCCAATTTGCTTTTTGTTGCCCGACCCGGGATTCGAACCCGGGACCTCATGCAGATAAATCCAACAACTGAACCGCTAGACCACAGAGGCGATAAAAAGATAAGATCATCATCATCATCATCATCATTTCAGCCATAGGACGTCCACTGCTGAACATAGGCCTCCCCCATTGACTTCCACTTCGACCGGATGGAAGCGGCCTGCATCCAACGAGACCCCGCGACCCTCATAAGGTCGTCTGTCCATCTCTTTATCAAAAGATAAGATATAGATATTATACACAAAAATTATGTATTATTAAGCATCTCTCGAAACCACTAGTTGGATATTATTAAATTCATGTGGGACCATCTCGGAACCATTTACAAATAAAAATTGGTGTAAGGTGGATCGATTTCGATGAGGATTTTTTATTGTTAGCCGACGTGATCGAGATAGTCCTTTGCTACATTGCATTAAGTTTTTGTGTGGTTTTATTGGAAACTTTTTTTTTGTGTTATTTCATGTGATAAGTAAGAGAGCACGCAATCCTGGTGAAAGACAACCGTGGCATATTAACATAGAAGTTATGGATGCGTGGCTGTCCTTTGGTCCGAGTCTTAGACCTGTTTTGCAGCTTTGTGTTGAATGGTATACTTAATTAAGTTTGCATGATTCCCTGTTTTTGAGACCGGAACATGCTATTGTCATTAAGGCAGCGGAAATAGGTAAGGCAATTGAGTCCTACCCGGGCAAGTTACTGCACAGCACTGTACAGCAGTGACTTTGTTATTTATTACTCAACCAATTCTCTTACTAGGTCTATTCTACCCATGAAACTTGAGACCCAGGTCAATGAAAACACCTTGATATATATTAAAAATTATATTCACCTGTTGTATTTTTGTTAATTACTTTTTTCTAAACAGTTTCTCATTGTGCAACAATGAGTGTCAGTGGATGTTTGTAAGATGCTAATGTTGTCACAGTGTTAAAAATAACATATTATTTGGATGCCTTCCAGTTACGGACCCGCGCCAATGGCTGGACACATCGGTAGAATCCCAAACTACGGCAAAACACAAGTTAATGTGAGTGTTCATTCATTTATATCTTCAACTGAATGTGGAATTAAGTTAAATTAAAATCTGCTGTAAAGAAAAATACAGCTGTCGAATCTCGGATTATCCGTTTTACTTCATTGCTTTTAAAGAAAACGCAACAGTAAAGAACCCAATTTATATTTTTGCTAAAAGAGAATTTCCAACTATTCTAATGAAGTTCAAAGTTCAAGTTTTAATAATTTGACTGCTTTGTGAAAGTTTGATTAAATTCTGTTTAGTGCTTTCAAAATACAATTTGTATCCGAGTATATGAAACAATTCTTTTTCGTCTATTGTTTCAATACGAAACGTATAATATTATTTTTCGTCCACACTCTATATCAGTACTTATATGTGCGAAAGTCTGCCTGTTAGTTGTACTCTTACAACTAAACCACTAGACCGATTTTGATGAAATTTTATATGCATATTAAAGACCCAATTTTATTTGCCAAATATCATTACCCACTTGATTAATATGGAGGATGAAAATGAAAATAAGTTGCGGGTAAACAGCTAGCTACATAAATTTCTAAAGCTTTGAACTTACTCAAAGCTTCTCTCTTTTGTTTTAATGTGGGCTTATTGCGTTTTAATAGTATCCTCATTATTTTTCAGCCAATGGGCAACGTCGAACCTCCAGCTTGTATTCAGAACGCTATGATGACCAAAGATAAAAAGCCATTCACGTACACACCTGGAGGGCTTGACTTATCTCAAATTCGAACACCAAGCATGGCTAGACGAATGGCAAGACAACGATCATTAGAGGAACAGGAACAAGCATATGCAGCACAGCAACCCGGTGGTGGAAGCTGTCATCCAGCTGGTGGCCCAATACCACCGCCACCACCTCCACCAAAAATACCAGGTCCTCCTCCACCACCGCCCCTAGTTATTCAAGCGCCAAATGATAATGCACCTAAACCAGTAGCACTTGGTGAAAGGCCTGAAATTGTGATACCAGAGAATCCTATAGGCATGTTAAGAAAAACAAACAGTCCCTATCACTGGGAAGCCGAAAAGGCTGAGATGCAGCGAATGGGTCCGGTACCTAAATTTGTCGAGAAAGTACCGAGCCCACTTACAGTGAAAATGCCTACTCAAACAGCTCCCCAAAATTATTCAAGGCAGTTCTCTAACAACATCCAACAACAGGCTCCTGGTAGTCCTGTTCATAGACCAGAGGCACAATATGCTCAACAGGCGTCTCCAAACGTAAATGGATCACCTCAAACGAGAGAAATGTTAGTTCGACAAGACTCTCAATTTAATAAAAGTCCTCAACCATTTAATAATCAATCTCCGATAGTTACTTCTCCTTATTCACCATCTCCAAACAATCACTGGAGACAGCCTGACAGACGTGATTCTCCTGGAAATGTCAATAATAGCCCTCAGTCTCCTCATTTAAATAGAGGTCCATTTTCGCCAGTAGTTCAACAAAATTCTCCAACCCACCAACAACAACCAAATAATTTCCATACTTTACCCCGCACTGGTCAAAGAAATCAAGAACATTTTATTCCAAATACACAAAATCAATATGGCAACTCAATCCCTAATAATGTAAAAGAAACTCAACAATCAAGCGATTCTAATAATCCAACACCATGGCGAACAAATACTATAAATAGATTTTCTCGAGACAACCACAATGCTGATCAACAACAGTCGTACAGTCCTCCTTGGAAAGCAAATAATAACATTAATCAGTCAGAAGAAGCGTACTGTCCACCATGGAAAAGAGAACAGAAAAACAACGAACCACAGCAACAATATAATTCACCATGGGCATCACAAGATACTAACAATAACAAAGTTCAATCAAACAGTACACCATGGAGGTCGCAAGAGGTGCCTAAAGCACCACAAACACCCCCAGAAAATAGATATCAGTCATCTATATCAATTCCAGTGACACCTCGAAAACAAATTCCACAACCAGAGTATAATAACAGTCCCAAAAAGGAAGCTGTGTATGTCAATCAGGAGCCAGTCTATTATTGTCCAGACAGTCCAAAATCAATCCCACCATGGGTTAAGTCACAGAAAGAGAAAACAAAGACACCTCCACCAGTTTGGTGTCAAAGACCATTAGAAGGAAGACGGAGTGCGCCTCGAGAGCTGGCAACACCTCCACGTGATACAACTGATGAACCGGAATGGGTAAAAAAGAGTAACGAACTACAAAGAGGTGCTCGTGAGGTCTTAAGTCCACCAAAGTATCAACAGACCGCACAGCCCAATTGGTCTACTTTACCATCTGAAAATCGAAAGAGTATCCCAAGAGAAAACACACAAGGTAGCAGAGTTATTCCTATTCAAATGGAAGTATCAAATACCGAAACAAGACATCATGGGAAACAAAGCGAGCAAAATCCACAAATGCGTATAGTGATAAACATGAAGCCAAACTCTGACAATATTCAAGCACCTTATTCACAACCCACACAAAGAATAATGAGAGTGTTGTCACCTCAATTAGTAAGACTAGATGAAGGGCAACATGACTTGCCAAGTCTGAACAGAAATATCCAGAGTAATCAGGACAGTCAACCAAAGACAAGAATAATACCTATACAGATTGAAGGTAGCAATGGTGGGGCAAACAAAAGGTTGGTATAAATTTTTACGCAAGAAGATTTAATTAATCATACTGAGTCTAGAATGTCTAAATATATATTTTGGACTGAAGTAAACATTCATACTTTTTACAATAAAGTCTTCGTATTTTAAATATTTCAGAAGACAATTAAAATTACAGAGACGATTTTGAATTCAGACAACGGTTTTTGAAATTTTAGTCTCTTTGTTCGTGGTGTGTTTAAGTATTTGCAACATCACGAGAAAACTTCTAGACCAATTTTATCGATACACTATTTGATAGTTGCGAGTTGAACTTGAAGTCTTCAAATTACAGCTGCTTATAGTCGCGAGGATCTCGTCTATACTTCCCAAAAAAAGCTCTGCTGATTCCTTAAACATTGTCTGTTTTGTGAAATGTTAAAGAAAACCGGTAGTAGACTAAACAGTGAATAGAAGTTGTTTTTAAATCATTTCTAAACTTACTTAATGTGTTTTAAAAATCCCACTTTTCTTTTCTCTTTGGTGAAAAAATTCAACCTGGATACGACATAAAACGTTACGTTTGGTATTCCGAAAAACAATTTGATACATTTTGTTAAGATCTACATCTCGAATTCGTCATCTTTATACTTACAAAACAGTCTCAAAAACCAAATTTACAGTCTTCTCCTTTGAACCTAGGCAAATTAGCAATTTAATGATTTTATATTATAATCTCTACAGCTACATAACTATTAGGTACTGTTTATAGATCGTATTTAGACACGAAATATTAATCGATAGTTAACTCAGTCATTCGTTGGACTACTGTCGATGAACAAAAAGCAGCAGAACTCTCACAAACGATAGTTGGTAGTTTTGATATTACAGACAATGTTCAAAATTATAATAAAAATTACGAAGTTTGACAGGAAACCACGTACAAGCCTTAAAATTCTTGTTACATTTTTATGACCCAGAAACAAATTTATGTCCACATAAACTCAGTTGGTGGTAACATTCAGTACACACTTAGTTCTTAAAATACATTCGTTAGTTTATACAAACAAATCCATACTTTCTTATAATTTTCAGCTTCGGTGGGCGGTTCTAAGGCACCAGTTTGCACTGTCCAAAGTAAATTATTATTTTGCACCGCATTTTAAGTGTTTACGCTTCTTGTATTTGGCAACATCTATTTAGCATACTTACCCTAATTTGTTTCTAATCGATTCTTTCTCGCTTTTGCTTACTTAAGTAGATGCTAAACATTTCGTGTTTTTACGTTGCTCTTTCGTACTAATTGATTTGGACGTGAATTTTTTGTATTGTAACAAGTGACCAGGCACTGGCGAGTTGATGTTTTAAGCTCACGCTGAACCAACAAATCCGTGGAGCTTTAATTAATCGAGGGATTCAATTCGAATTGGTTTCTGAATTTAGCTTTGCTTAAATAATTGTGCCGCATATTTCAGCTATCTGAAAATTGAATTCCAAAGACGACTTTTTTGTAATACTAAGTTGAAATGAGCTTATAAAAATGTTAGTAACAGCAACTTAACAAACTTCTCGAGCAATTAAACCGCAGTACACTAGAAATCATGCGACTTTATTTTTAGGAGCATTTACTTCCCATTGTAAAGTATTCATAAAAGGCTTGCCTTCAACTTGGTTTGATAGGGTTTTAGAACTGTCTCTTAAAACACTTCAATCATTATGATATTTACCAAAGCAATTGTGGTCGTCCTATTTATTATCATGACATCGCTAGCCCTAATCTGAGTTTTTGATATTGGTCTTTTCTAATTATTTCACAAAGTGCATTTACTTATAGATTACTGCTTAAAGATTCACAATAGTATCTCTGGCACGTTTTTTTTATCAGTGATATTTTTCATTTTATTTACTGATTTTTCTTTATTTAATAGGGGATATGGTATTATCATTGTCTTTCGAGCTTATTTGTTAATCTAAATTTAATATTGTTTTCTTTTAAATACAATGACAAACGTTATTATTTATTTTATTTGAACTTTAAGCTTTCTACACAGAATTATTTTTTTATTATTTCAAAGGTTATACTCCTTCATAGGTAGAATCAAAGCCTGCAGTAGGTACTCTAGATGGAATATGAATCAAAAGGTTTCAAAGTTTTCTCCACAAATTATAAATATTTACTAGTAGATTTCTCTTCAGAAATTAATACATTCATATACAAGTTTTTGTTTGACACTACTTTCAGTAACATTTTTACTAAAAATTTAATGGTTTTAATGTAACTGTAAATTAACATATTATTTTATAATTTTCAGTGTTTACTACCATAAATTTAGTCAAGAGGGTCCTCCACAACAATCTAGGGCTTTCAAAGTGCTGCAAATAATCACCAACACTCAGGATCCGAGTGATATAAGGATTATTGAGAGACAACATGGTTACACTGATGTTTAGAAGTGTTCTTCTTCTTCTTTGCTAATGATGGGTTCCAGTCAACTGATTTTGCCACTGTCAATTTGAGCATAAAACTACATACAGAAATGTTAATATGTAGTAGAAGTAGTAGTAATTCCTGACAGTAGGTATACGACTTTAACACCGTAACAGATGGGGCTAAGAAATAGGAAAAGAGCGGTCAAGTAAAATTTTCTACACCTTTTTTTTATTCCGACAACTAAAATTCCTATAATATAAATATTTATTGCGGGAAATAGAGCTTTTTAATTTATTTTTGTACTAATTTTATTTTTAACGCTATTGTTATTATTTTTAACAAATATTTATTTAGTTATATTAAATATTATAATCCATAACATTATAAATTAGTCGATTTATTATTATTACAGTAAAGAAATATACTTTACTTTATTACAGTGTTACCAATGTGAAATTACGGCTAAATACCAAAGAGTTTAGTAATTAATGTATTTATTTAGTAATTTAGATCTAAGGAAACTAATTTAAGCTAATTAATTACACTTATTGTTAAAAGTTAGATAGTGAAATTATGTACATATTTATTTTTCAAAATAATGCTTTATTTATGCATATTAGATTCCAACCTTCTTCAATAAATATTAACCAGTATGTTATTTTGAATACTCACTAATAATATAATATTCTATGTGATATAATACGTATTGATATGTATTTGATATTATTGTAAGTATATTTGTTGGTTTGTATCCCCGATACGTAATATTGTTATCAAATTTTCAGTCATTACTAATGTCTAACCTAACATTTGATATTCCAAACTCATAAATCAAAACCCAATAACTCCAATACTTTGAATTTTGTGATCTATTAATATTAATGCCGATTATGGCATGGAATGGTGATACCTGGAATATTATTTCAAAACATATTTTTAATTATCGAAAAAAAATCATACGATTGATAAATCAAACGAATGGTACAAATTCTTATTATTTAATTTTGTTTGTTGAATAAATATAAATATTTACAGAAATCGAGCGACTGATTATAGCTTTGATGTCGATATTTATACTTGTACTTTCACATATATCTACATACTAAAAAGTTATAATGTATATTTGAAATCAAATGTGTCGAACAAAAAATCTCAGTATATACTCTCTAACATCAAATTTGGCAGCGTTCTCAGAGACGTCAATTGTTTTTTAATCAATCATTAAGGGCCAAACTTCATAACCGCGTTGCGGCTCCGCGCCGCTAAAATCGTCGTTGCGTCGACGTTGCGGCGTCATAGACGTGTCTCTATCACGGACCATCGTGAGAAACTTATTCCTCATATGTAATCAAAAAGGTTTTACTCTGTTTTAAATAGATAAACAGCGCTGCTACTATCGGCAGTGACGCTACTGCTGATTCTACGCGGACATGTGTTTCGGCCCTAAGTCGACATTTCAATACAAAATAATGACTTAATGATAAATTAAATACTGATTGTTGATGTTTGAATGCGGCCGTTATGTGCACATGCTATTGATTACATCAGAAGTGCTTCTGTAATATTAAAAAATACATTGTTTTAAATTTCATGCACAGGTATTTAAATATTTCATGTCATGTCGGATACTACAGACGAAGGGTGTGGCAATCTAGTCAGTGTGATCATTATTTAAGTATCTACGATGTATTTAATAAACTTTATACGCGGTAAGACTAGTTATAACATAGATATAAACAGATTTATTTGTTATTAGTTAATAAATTTGCAGGACTATTTTTAGGCCTATAATTTGCTAGGCCTATAATTTGCTTGTGTAACTAGAACCTTTATTAACAAGAATTATAATTGAACCTTTATAACTAGAACCTGTACAACTTGACTGCCTTATTGGTTGAGGGATTAGCATACATATTTAATACACCGGGTTCGATTCCCGATGAAGTTTGGTATTTGTATGACAAAAAACAATGCCTTTACTTTAGGGTCTAGGAATTTGGCATTTTTATTACGATATCTATTTAAGTATTTTTGTGTATTAGTATCTGACTGACACTCTTAACACAAGCAAATAATTCGCTTACTGTGTGAATAAAATATAACGTCTTTAGGTGTATATTTATATCTAAAAACTCCTGATTATTGTTCAAATAAAATTGTAAATTAATACGAGTAAAAGAAATAATTGGCCGTTCTAAGTTATACTAAATACACTCCGTTATCGTTATCTTATCTAAAATAAAACAAATAGGCTTACGAATTATCAGACAACTTAAAAAAACTTGAAAATGCATGCCTGCTAAAGAGGGTAAGAGGAACAAAAGCTGTTACCATCCGTAGTAATTAGTTGTGCGAAATTATTTAATAATACCAACTAGCCTTGTATAAATTAATGTTTAAAAATTAATGTAATATGCCAAATCTTAAATAAATTGGCCAGTAAAAATAAATTAATATTATCATGTATGTAAGTATCGATTAAAAATAAAGGAAATAAAATATTAGTTCCAGTTTGTTGTTTGTTTTTGCAGGATAATGTCTGCTCTCCTGTAGAGCATGCTAGCCCTGCTAAGACGAATCGCATATTTAATTTTTAGTTTTGTTTGTTTAGGATAAGCACATAAGCATAAAAGCATGTAAGTATTTTTTTTATTAAATTGATATATATTACAATTTTAAGCCAATAAAAGTTATGTGCTAATTCTGAGACGCAACAGTAAATTAATTCAATAATCTAACGCTAGTCTTCTTAAGTCTATATATTAATACGTGATGCCAAAACATTGGACACCTGTTTACGAAAATTGCGCGGACGCAGGAGGATAAAATTTGGAACATTTATGGTTTATGTGTAATTTTTCAATAATAATGCTTATAAAGTACATTAAATCAATAAATAAAACATTACCCACACTACAATTCATTGACACACACAAACAAATATATTGATAACAACGATAAAAGATCACTAATGGAGCACTAAAAAGTTTGGAAACAAAGTAGTTGGTCTTGACAAATGAAGATGGCGCCCTTATCAACAATAGATTAAAATTTAATGTGGTCGAATTTCGACCAATGGACGACCACCAGTTATTATATTTCTAGTTTGTGTAAAATATTAAAGTTAAATGTTAGGGTAAATACATCATTTTATTTTTCTTAAACTAACTTCAATAGTTAACCGCAATAAAGTTGCAAAAATCGAATCCAAATATTTCATTAGGTAGGTACCACATCGCAATCAGGTATTATTTTCGAGAGATAGTTAATTATTTTGAAATGCTAATTAATTTATGGCAGCTAATTATTTTAATTTTATCTCGAGTGGTAGTAACAATCAGTAAGTGGAAAAACAATTAAAAATATAAAGCCAAAGCTGCAAAAAGCTTGCTGATGTTACTTTAGTGCTCGTACTTATTCTGTGATGATGAAGCTAAAATCAAAGAGGGTTTGGTTGGGAACTTGAAAACGGCACTAACGCCTATTAACCAAAAAATAACGTTCAATAAGCTTTCAATTACTCCCTCCCTCCATGGCCACTGTAAGTTATTTAATTTATTTTCTTGTCATATATTTTCAGTCCAATTGTTTTCTTTTAAATATAATACTTACTTTATCGCCTCTGTGGTCTAGCGGTTCAGGTGTTGGACTTGACTACATGAGGTCCCGGGTTCGTATCCCTACCTGAGTAAAAATACTGAGTACACACACACACACACGTTCTTCTTCTTCTTTTTTATGTATGGCTTTCAATCGTTATTCACGACTTATTTAGCCAACACACACACATTAAGGAGTAAGGTAGTGGGGCTCAAAAACTATGTGACGTTAAAAAAATTATCGTTTGAGACTCTATGTTGATTGCATTAAAGATAAAAATGGTATGTACTTTAAATAGTTAATATTTTTGTAAATTTGAAAAATATGTTATACGACACCAGGCGGTGGTTCCACAAGTGAGATTCCTGGTGATAAAGACGAGGAAGTAGTGGAGTGAAACAACCTTAAATTTGTGTGGCGTAAATTATGAATTAATTAGTATTTTTTTATGATATTAGAAGGCAAGCAAGCAGACGAATTTCCTGATGGTTAGAAATTTCTCTAGGTGAATCACCAAATTTTATATAAAAATTAATTGCAATTATTAATTAATTAGCAATTTTTTTATAATATTAGAAGGTAAACAAGCAGACATATTTTCTGATGGTTAGAAATATCTCTAGGTAAATAACCAAATTTTATATTAAACATTAAATATAATTATTAAGTTGTGAACGGCCCTTAAACACTATTAAAGGTACTTAGTCCTTTGTAGAGAACTCTAATTATGTAAGTAATGCACATATTACATTATCCCCCGTGTATGTCCGGGCTCCTTTGCAGAAAAGACGCGATAAGAGGCGATCATAGGCTTACCGTCACTAGCACCGTGGCATCCTACTAGGTGGTAGAGTTTCGGAGCGACTCGCTCGGATCGGCACCACTGCCTTACCTATTCCCGCCACCATAACATCCAATGCTTGCCGTTGGCGTGTTCCGGTTCGGAGGGTAAGATAGCCGGTAAACTTACTTATGCTCGAGGCCTAAAACCTCGGCCTCAGGTTGGCAACGCACCATTACCACCTTTGGTGTCTCTAGGCGGCTTGAAATTCTTACCATCAGGAAAAATCCATCTGCGTGTTTGCCTTCTATTATCACAAATAAAAACATAGCCAGAGCACTTTATCCATAAAAAAAGAAACACCGTCGTGAGTAACCACAGCATGAGCTGGGATATGTCACTGAAATCTCACCGTACTTGGAAATACAGAAAGATTAATGATTTTCAAGCTTCATTCTCAACAGGAGCAGCGAATTTAATTAGGGTATATCGCTTCTAACTATTAATTCATTTGGACCGTCGTTCGATGCCGGCTCACGATTTAATTTTAAATTTGACACACGAGTAACCAGTAATTGACAAGGGTGAATTGTAATCAATTTGTGTCGGCATTTCCTCGGACCCTTACTAAATGAAGACACGCCTAATCCATTGGGGTCCGTGATCATAGCTTCTAATCCTACCCCGAGGTTGACTATCGATTACGTATTAAGGATTTAGGTATAGCGCACACGAGCGACTTTTAATAGCTTCAAGTTCATTTGTATGTCTTGTATTTTGTGTCGTCGATTTTCATTGCTAAAATTTTTGGATCTTTTGTTTTATTTTGGTAATGCACTCTTTTCTAAGAAATAATGTTGTTGTTAAAATTTAAAAGTAGCATGATACGATGACTTTAAAAAATGTTTGGTTATAATTTTTACGAATATTTCAATATCTATTTACAGTTAAAGATATAATTTTTAGAGTCTTGTTACTGTGATATTTTGATTTGTTTTGGTTGTTAAACCATCATTTTTTTTGCATTCGACAGTAAATAAACACACAGATTTTTCTGATGGTAAGAGACAACGTGATCTACACACGGTTTTGATGTTACGAGCATTGTTGCCCTAGGCCGGGATGTTAAACCTATTGTGAAATTCTACCAGATACTTTACCCATGTGACAACAACATAACACTATCACTATAGCGACACGGTCACTTTTACAAATTTAATGCGGAAAATATTCTTTATATTAGGTGTAACTATAAAATACCTCTATTTTATCAATGCAAAATAAAATATCTATTTTAGAATCAGTTTTGGTTATGTAAGAAGGCGGACATGTGAATTTTCTGGTAGTTGTAAGTACATGACGTCATTTTATTTAATCTATCCATATCTTAAAATTCTTATTACTGGGTTACCTCAAATTCCGCATCGGAAATTAACAAAAGCAAGGACTTATTTATAAGGCCAAAAAATTAAAGTGGTGGTATCAATATGCACTTGTAGTAAAAATCCTACCACCTAGTCTGAGTGAATTAGTGCATGAATCTAAGTTACTAGATAATTCTACAAGCGAACGATGTGTTTGGTACATTTCTAATTTTTTTTAATTTATTTCTGTTTAACTTTCTTGATACCTACCCGGATCCAAGGATTTGACATAAAGTACAACTTATCACCGTAAATTGTTTCTGTTTCCAAATCTAGCCAGTCATCTCTCTCATCTTTGTTCTTCGTTTCAATGGTCTAGCAGGCCTGGTGTTGGACTTGACTTCATGAAATGTTTCATGAAACTTTCAAAAAATGTTGCTCGGGATTGGATATGTGCTCGGTTGGCGATAGGCTTGCCACCTATCACATTGTGGGACTTAGTGTCTTTGGCTAGTCATGGGTGCCCTCATTGTGCCTCTGCCTACTTCTTCGGGGATATGGGCGTGAAGATATTTTTTTTTTTTGCTTTATCTCAGTCTAATACTAATCGTATCTTTTGTCGTTTTAATCGTCAATCTGCTCCAGGCCTAGTGTCAATTAACGTTGTGATGATTTTCACAATCACGATTGACGTCAGATATTTTAGGATGAATGAATGAAAAGGTACCCCCTTGAAAGTGTTTGTCTTTTTGATTTTAATTTATAACGAGGTCAAAAGTTAAATTTGTAGACATAAATGCAATATAACAATCCGCTGGTTCGGGCATATGGAAAGAATGACACATGAAATATTGACAAAGCAGATATACAATGCGAATGTGGATGAATGTAGGTACCCGAGGAGACCAAAGCTGATATTTCAGGATCAGATCAATCGGATATTATCCGAGGGTGGTGTCAAGATCCTCCGAAACCGGCGTGTTTGTATGAAAAGGGTAATAATGAATGTGAAGGAAGCAAGACAGGTTTGTCAGGATCGTGAGATCTGGCACTCGATACTCCCTGCCTACCCCGTAAGGGACTTGGCGTGAAGATATGTATGTATGTATGTATGTAAATGCAATATCTTACATAGACAGAGGTGTTACTTTTTGTTTACGATTCCATCAGAGTTTAGGTCGAGTGGAGTGCTTACTAACCCAAGAATGCATCATTTTGTGTCGTACTTATTACGCTCGCAAGAAAGATGGAATTGATTTGGTGTTGCGTTGAGGAGAGACCTATGAAAATATGGATCAAGCGTTATCAGGAAGATAACAATTTATCAAGGTATTTTTCGATTGTATAGAGAAAAAAAATGGTTGCCTGTAAAGTCGGTTTTACGGGCGAAGATTTTACGTGACAACGTCTTTTTCTCGGTAGAATATTTATTGATATGAATATTATTAAAGAGTGGGAGAGAGACGCAAGGCATTCGCCGTTCCGGCGGGCCTCTCTCTCGTTCGGTGACTCATCGTAACGTTACCGGGCGTTACACTTTTTCATGAGTGACTCCGAGCCGCAACCTAATTTAAGACGTTGTCACGTCAAAAAATCAGAAAACATAATTTCCTGAAACCTTTTTTCCAATTCCCGTCGTTATTTATTTTAATAGGCTGAGACATTGAATAAGCTCACAGCATTCCTGATGATTAAAGTTCACTATACCCTGTAAATCAGTACAGTACATCCTTCTGTGTGTACGTTCGTGTACGTCAGGCCTAATTTGAAAGTCTACCAGCTATTCTTATTCAACTCTACGGATCGGAACATGACAGTGCCACTTTGGCAGCCGTAGCAGGTAAGGCTGAGGATTCATACACCAGTCTATCACCAGTGGTTTTTTTAGTACTGACGCATTTAGCTCATGTTCGCATTTTATGGGCTACCAGCCAGAAAGGCAGATGGTCTATTCTAGACAAAGGGATTCGGAGCAATATAGTGAATCCAACTCTTGGCCAAAGGCGTCGCCCGCAGGTAAAATCTATGAATGACATCTGAAATAACACCAGAGGGTAGTTACAGAGGGTACACCTATGATATCCATAGGCCACGGTTTTCTCCTATCATCATCGTTAGAAGCCATTTCAAGTCAAGAGAAGCCAAGCGTGGTTAGGTATGATATCATTAGTCCGAGCAATTAAGGGATAAACATAAAACCTGTACCTAAATCTGTAAACTAAATTAGTCGCCATAAACAGTGATGGCGATAGCAACTGCCGTTACTTAAACATAGTCATCTAACCCTTCTATTTCGTGGCCGACATTAAAACGTTATAACCGGGTCCGAACTATCGACGATCTCGTTTCGTTGTCCGTTAATTAACAATTTCATGAGCGAATGGACTTCGAGATTACTGCCGATAGTGTCACCTGTGTTGATAGCAAATGGTCACTCGTAAAATAAACTACGATGTCGTATAGTGAGGTTGATATGATCAGAGTTTAGTTTGATCGTAAGATTCGGTTAAGCTTCAATCATTCTATAAATTAACTTGCAGTTTCGATCTATAGGGACTTGGATTCCAAAATACCAAATTTTGGAGATAACTCTCCTCTAATACGTCATAGTAATTCAAGCCTATTGGAAGCATTAATTGAAACGCTACCAAAATTATGTATGGAGATTTTTTCTTTTTTATATAACTGACTAGCTGTTACCAGCGGCTTTGCTTGCGTGGCTTTGCCGTCTGTGTTTGGCATCATATATTTTAAAGGAGTGGACCGTTTGTCCGTAGTTTGTTGAAAATTTTGAACTTTAAGGTTATTATTGTTGTGGTATTTAATGTTAAGAGAAGGTTTTTATGTAAAAAAAATAATACCTATTCAAAGTTAAGGTATTATATGATTATTTTAAGATATATGTTTATGGTGGTAAGTAAAAATGTCGACGCGCCAAGTACCAGTTGTATGGTTCACGTGCATTAAGTTGATTCTGATTCTATAGGTATAGGAGGACAACGTCTGACGGCTCAGCTAGTAAATAAAAAATGGCCATTGCAAGTGCAATTTAAAGTGCAAGTACTTAAATTGATCTCAATTTACATTTTACTATTTATTTTAATAGAAACAGTGAAAATAATTTAAACAAATTAATTTAACCCTTCTATTTCGTGGCCGACATTAAAACGTTATAACCGGGTCCGAACTATCGACGATCTCGTTTCGTTGTCCGTTAATTAACAATTTCATGAGCGAATGGACTTCGAGATTACTGCCGATACTATCACCTGTGTTGATAGCAAATGGTCACTCGTAAAATAAACTACTATGTCGTATAGTGAGGTTGATATGATCAGAGTTTAGTTTGATAACATTCGGTTAAGCTTCAATCATTTTATAAATTAACTTGCAGTTTCGATCTATAGGGACTTGGATTCCAAAATACTATGTTTCCGAGATAACTCTCCTTAATACATCAGAGTAATTAAAGTATTTGAAGCATTATTGAAACGCTACCCAAACTCTGAGTAGACCAAAATTATGTATGTTTTTTTTTTCTTTTTTATACAATTGACATAATTTTTTAAGGACTTAATGCTTAAAAAATATCGTAATACATACTTATACATAATCCTTGCATTGCAGTTTATATAAAGCACATCAAAAAGAGAAGTATTGCAAATGAGATGTGTGTCTGTCTTTGACATCATAACTTTTAAAGGAGTTGACCGTTTGGCCGGAGTTTATTGAAAATGTTGAACTTTAAGATTTTTATTGTTAAGTGAAGGTTCTTATGAAAAAAGTCAATAAAATATTTTAAGATAATAAATGGTAGTATATAAAAATGATGACGCGCCAAGTACCACTTGTATGAACTTAATTCACGTGAATTAAGTTTTTTCTGATTCTGATTCTATAGGACAACGTCTGACGGCTCAACTAGTAAATAATAAAAGGTGATGGCCACTGCAAGTGCAATTTAAAGTGCAAGTACTTAAATTTATCTGAATTTATATTTTACTATTTATTTTAATAGAAATAGTGAAAATAATTTAAACAAAGTAATTTAACCCTACCATTTCGTGGCCGACATTAAAACGTTATAACCGGATCCGAACTATCGACGATCTCGTTTCGTTGTCCGTTAATTAACAATTTCATGAGCGAATGGACTTCGAGATTACCACCGATACTATCACCTGTGTTGATAGCAAATTGTCACTCGTAAAATAAACTACTATGTCGTACAGTGAGGTTGATATGATCAGAGTTTAGTTTGATCGTAAGATTCGGTTAAGCTTCAATCATATTTATAAAAGTACTTGTAGTTTCGATCTATAGGGATTTGGATTCCAAAATACTATGTTTCCGAGATAACTCTCCTTAATACGTCAGAGTAATTAAAGTATTTGAAGCATTATTGAAACGCTACCCAAACCATGAGTAGACCAAAATAATGTATGTTTTTTTCTTTTTTATACAACTGAAATAATTTTTTAAGGACTTAATGCTTACAAAAAAATCGTTATACATACTCCTTGCATTGCAGTTTATATAAATAAAATCAAAAAGAGAAGTATTGCAAGTTAGATGTGTGTATGTATGTGTGTTTGTCTGTCTTTACATCATAACTTTTGAAGGAGAGGGCCGTTTATGCGGAGCTTATTGAAATTTTTGAATTTTAAGATTATTATTGTTGTGGTATTGTTTGTGAAAAAAAACAATACTCATAATTAAGATGTTATATGATTATTTTAAGATATTACATGGTAGTATATAAAAATGTCGACGCGCCAAGCACCACTTGTATGGTTCACGTGAACTAAGTTTTTTCTGATTCTGTTTATAGAATACCTATAGAGGTATAGGAGGACAACGTCTGACAGCTCAACTAGTAAATAATAAAAGGTGATGGCCACTGCTAGAGCTGTTATTTAAACAAAGTTATCTAACCCTATTATTTCGTGGTCGACATTAAAACGTTATAACCACCCGGGTCCGAATTATCGACGATCTCGTTTCGTTGTCCGTTAATTAACAATTTCATGAGCGAATGGACTTCGAGATTACTGCCGATACTATCACCTGTGTTGATGGCAAATGGTCACTCGTAAAATAAACAACAACGTTAGAACTTTAATATTAGTTTCTAGTTTAGATAATAGCGTTTTGTTTTTTTTTATTTTTTTTGTAATATTGGAAGGCAAACAAGCATATGGATTTCCTGATGGTAAGAAATTCACGTCGCCTAGAGACACCAAAGGTGGTTATGGTGCGTTGCCAACCTGAGGCCGGGATGTTGGGCCTCGAGCAAAAGTAAATTTACGGGTTACCTCCATAACGTTATGGCGGCAGTAATAGGTAAGGTGGTCGTACTAATCCGGGTGAGTCGTGGCAAAACTCTGCCACCTAGTCAGATGTCACGGTGCTAGTGACGGTAAGCGTATGCTCGCCTTTTACGAGTTGCCTGGCAGGAAGGCAGATGGTATATTCTGCAAAGAAACCCAAACCAACACGGCGAAAATTAAAGTGGTATTAAATCCAACAAATTTAAATTTGTGTATTTTTGAAAATGTGCTACATCTCAAAATCTGTGAAATACTTTTTCAATCTGATTTTCTTTTAAATTTTTTTATTGAAATTTACTTCTTGCAATTGCCTCTTTCAGATTTTTTGGATATTTCACTCACTTTACTTATTTAAAGGCACATACTATACTATATTGGTTGTATTGCTGGCAGGCTTGTAGCACGAGGGTATGCCGCCAGGATATTAGGCAAGCAACCTAACCCGGCAGCTTCAATACTTATTAGAGACATGGCCGCTGCCTGTGTTAATATGCTCAATCGATAAAGTATATGGTCATTTTTTGAGAAGAATTTTTGAAATCGGTTCATAAATGACCGAGAAATCAATTGACACACTCAGAAAAATAAATATAGCATATAATCTCCTCCTTCTCATGTCGGTTAAAAATTTCCATCATCACATCCATAGTCCAATGTTGTCAATTTTTTATGTGATGATCTAGAAATCATTAGCAACATTTTGAAAAAAATAATGATCAAATCACGAGATAGTGATGACATTGTTTGTTACAATATTTTTGTTTTCAGTTGCTTATTATGAAAGCCATCTTCATTTCTCATGATCAACTACTTTGTTTACTAATTAGTTAGTGCGCCATCTGTGATCTTTGATCGTCAACATCAACTTATTTGTTTGTGTGTGTCAAATGCATGGTAGTGTGGGTAATGTTTTATTTAATGATTTAATGTACTTTACAAGCATTATTATTGAGAAATATTAGCGTTCTGTACTTCTCCTACACATAAACTATAAGTGTGCCAAATTTCATACTCCCCCATTTGCACAATTTTCGTAAAAAGGAGTCCAAAGTTTTGGCATCACGTATTAATATATAGATATATGTGTCTATGTATAGAAACAGAGTTTTTATTTCACACATATCCTGGCAACACTATTTGACTTCGATCGCTTTCTAGACTTTTAAATTGAAACTGAATGCTGCAAAAATTAATCCTCTTAGGCCCGCTTTTATAAAAATTCGTACAGAGAATAACCAATGGTCAGTGATAAAAACAATTTTAATGGCTTTTGAAACTCCAATTTGTTTGTTTTTTGTAGGAGTTAAATTGTTTGCTTTTTTATTGTTTTTTGCAAAATTAATCTTGCACTGCTATAAAGGAAAAAGAAAAAACCTCTGAGGTATTTTGGTTTATCTTTTCTGGTAGATCATGGAGAAGTCACAATTAGACGTAAGAGTAATTTAGATTGCTAAATTATTTCACGACTGTAGGCAGTCAAGGTAAATGGTAGATTTAGTGGAATTAAGTGGAACTCCCCATGTTGGATTTTTTTGCAGAATAGGCCATCTGCCTTCCTACCAGACAGCTCGTAAAAGGTAAGCTTAGGCTTGCTGTCACTTGCAATCGCAGCGACTTGCCCGGATTAGCACCACTGACTTACCTATTTCTGCCGATATAACATCAATTCTTGCCGTTGACATGTTCCGGTTTTTAGGGTAAGGTAACCGGTAAACTTGCGTTTCCTCGAGGTCTAACATCCAGGCCTAAGGTTGGCAACGCATCATTACCACCTTTGGTGTCTCTAGGCGGAGTGAATTTTTTACCATCAAGAATCATAAAAAAAGAACCTGCGTCTATAAGTTTTCACCAAAATCCATCAACTTATCTATTCTTGCTGCTAAAACTTTAGTGCCTCCCACTATCGTGTTCCGGTTTGGGTAGAAAGATAATCAGTAGGTATTAGGTCACCCACGCCAGAGGCTTTGAATCCTATTCAGGGTTTGGCAACGCACTTAATTAATTACCTTTGGCATGTCTCGGCGACGTATATTTTTACTTGTATGCTCATTAGCCTTCCAACATAAAAAGCAGTTAAATATCACTCACTCACTACGAATTTTCCCACACATTCCATTTTTTTTCTTTACTTCATTTTTATTAATTAGACAGTGTTAGTGTATGATGTACTACATTAAAAATCGACTGAATTCATTCATACTTCGACTTCTTCGCCATCATTTTTTTCAAACAAACTTTCTAACTCCGTTACAATCCTTTAGAGGATTTTTGAAAAAAATATTGTTTTAATTATTTGCGTATTTAATTAAGATTGGCTCGGCGGTATAGTCGTGAAAAATAACCAATAAAGTCAGACTTTCCCATTAGATTTTCATACAAATCATTCATCTCCATATAGTCTCATTTTGAAAAAGTAGCATTTGTTTGAACTCGGATTTTCACTTGAATTTTGCAGACTTTCGCATTTCTAATATTAGTATGGATTGCTGAACCTCTAAACACATTAAAGTTTGTGTTTATAAATCTATCATCGAACAGAGTGCTTTAAAAGAGAGCTTTACTGGTTCTTAGAATAACAGTTAGTTACAGAATAACAAATAGGTTCGCCTCTGTGGTCTAGCGGTTCAGTTGGTGGACTTGACTGCATGAGGTCCCGGCTTCGAATCCCGGGTCGGGCAACAAAAAGAAAATTGGGTTTTTCCAATTTCCTAATATAAATAAAATGTTGCTCGGGATAGGATATGTGCCCGGTAGGCGATAGGCTTGCCACCTATCACATTGTGGGACTTAGTATCTTCGGTTAATCGTGGGTGCCCTGGTTGTGCCTCTGCCTATCTCTTTGGGGATATGGGCGTGAAGATACATAGAATAACAATCTGTAACTATTTCGTAGATTCACATCATACTATCGTGATGATATCTTCTAACATATAACTTGTATAGTAACAGACTAGTAGTATATACATATTATTCAACTAGTCCAACCAGTTAGATAACTCCCAATTTCCGAATGGCCTATCAATTTAAGTATTACAGTAATTTAACGACCATTTTATCTATATTTACATACTGGTATAACTCAATGCTCGAAATGACCCTGCCGCTATAACATATGTGCTTGCCGTTGACGTGTTCCGGTTCGGAAAATAAGATAGACGGAAAACTTACTTTTGCTCGAGGCCTAACATCCCGGCCTCAGGTTGGCAACGTATTATTACCACCTTTGATGTCTTTAGGAGGCGTGAATTTCCTACCATCAGGTAATCAGTCTGCTTGTTTTCTTCCGATACCATAAAAATGGAAAATAAATTAATTCGCTTAAAAATAAAAAAAAACAACCAGGGCTCCCACGACTAGCCGAAGACAATAAGTCCCACAATTTGATAGGTGGCAAGCCTATCGCTAACCGGGCACATATCCAATCCCAGGCAACGTTATTTTCATAAGACAATTGAAAGTACGTATTTTCTATTTTTTTGTTGCCCGAACTAGGAATCGAACGCAGGACCTCAAAAAGTCAAGTCCGACGCCGGACCGCTGGACCACAGTGGCGTTTACTGAATTGCAATCACAAAATACAAATTTGCATTTGCATCGCCTCTGTGGTCTAGCGGTTCAATTGTTGGACTTGACTGGTCAAAGTTCCGAGGCAACAAAAAGGAAAATTGGGTTTTTAACATTTTCTAATAAAAAAATGTTGCTCGGGATAGGATATGTGCCCGGTTGGCGATAGGCTTGACAACTATCACATTGTGGAACTTAGTATCTTCGGCTAGTTGTGGCTGCCCTGGTTGTGCCTCTGAATACCTATTCAGGGATATGGATGTGAAGATACTTTAAAATGCGAATTTAAGAAAACTGTAAGCTGATTTTCTAGTTCTTTTAGTTTTGAGTTTTTCTTTGAATGCACTAACACACGTACTTTTAATGCATAAGTAAACAGGTGTACATGGCCTTTGGTATTAGTGTTTGATTACAGTACTAACGTTATAGCTGTATGTGAAGTTAATGGGTTTGTCACATACCCAAATCATAAAAAGACGATCGTAACAATAAAATATAAATTCGGAAAATTCCTTTTCGTTCATTAAACTTTTACAGTCAGGTTTTCAGTTTCGATAATGTGCTTGTGTTAGTTTTAATTGAAGATTTATATTTCGAGCGATAAAATCTCATAAAATAATAGCAATATTCCATTAAATCCATCAGTTCCATAAATGAAAAGAAATAAGAGAAGTTAACCATTTCACAATATTTAAATTCAGTGAATTGCACTCACAAAATGCTAGTTTTGGGAAGCTGTTGACCGATTTCCGGGTTCTTTTGTGTTTTTCTTTGAAAGCGTTGACAATTCGACGTATTTTTAAAGTTTAACGATTTATCGATGTTCGAATATTGAAATGTCGGAAACATTTAAATTTGATTTGCGTGTTCGCTTCAATGCTAGCATTTTATTCGACGACTAGCTGTTGCCTGCGGCTTCGCATGCATTTTCACTGGAATCCGTTGTGCGATTGGGATTAAAAGTAGCCTATATGTTAATCCAAGTCACAATCTATCTGTATTCTAAATTTCAGATAAATCCGTTCTGCCATTCGAGCGGGAAAAAGTAACAAACATCCATACACACAGTCTCACAAACTTTCGCATTTGTGATATTAGTAGGATTTTCTCGATTTTTTTATAGACTAAAAAACAGTGTAATTTTCTATTCCAACGGTTGACACTAAATAATTATGATCACGTTGATATGAAAAAAATGTGATTTAATAAACTTTGTGTTTAAACAGAAACAGTGATAAAACCAATTTTTTGTATTATTTTTTTACTAGTTTTGATAAAATATTTTTTTTAATGTAAATGTACTGTATTTAATTTTCTAATCTTACTTTTTCAGTTTGTATTAATATTTTTTTCCACTTTTCCTGTAATTTTCCCGATTTTTACTATCATATAAGAACTTTCTCCAGACAATAACAAAATAAAGTACCAGCTAAATAAATCCATTCATTCAGGCATGCTGCGATGACAACGCGAAATGGGAATTCATTTTTAAATAGGTAAGGTAACATCCAAAGCACCAGCCATATTTTGAGAAACGGTTCGGAATCGATAACTTTTTCGATCTATGAAAAAACTTTAAAGTTAAAAAAAACTGTTTTAAAATCTTATCCGACGCAAAATACAATAAGCATGGTTATAACGTAAACAAAGCATAAAACTGGTTCCCGCCGACCGCAGTCGCATTCGTACTGGGTGCGACATAGCGTGACAACAAGTGAAGTATTTTTGAGGACTGTTTTAAATGAATGTTTATAAAAGTAAATATTACAACTTGACCATTATATTGAAAATATTACCATTAAGCCTTGTTTAAGTATGTATAAAATACAATACTTGTATATGTATGTATAAAATACAATATTCTGACATTATTCTTTTTATATTTTTCAATTCTAATTTTTACATCAAAATGTTACATACGTACTTTTATATTTTTCGTATTTTAATTTTTTATTTTTTTAGCACTTGCCCTGTGCGTGGGATAAATTTCTATAAATTTTAAAGAAAGAAAAAATAAAAAATTGAAATACGATGCAAGAAACGAAAGTTATGTCCATTCTAAAAAAAAAAAAAGTGAATTTCATCGGTGATGAACTCATGTGGTGGGTACTCAGAATTGTGTATCTATAGGACATAACTACCCGCGTTAACGGGTTAGAAAGGAATTAAAAATTTCGCCACGGGACTTGAATCCTCAGTAGCTCAATTGGTTAGAGCATTCGTCGGCTTGAGACGAAAGGTTACAGGTTCAAATCCTGTCTGGGGCGAAATTTTTTCTTTCTTTAAAATTTATAGAAATTTTATATTTTTTTCTTCTGGGTACAGCCAGTACAGTTTTCATCGTAATGTAACATCTACATTACCAAGGGGATTTTACATCTACATCGTAAAAATCAGTATTTTTCTCTTCGTAAGAGAATACGTAAAATCGTAATTAAAAAATACCTTCCTTTTCATTTGTCACACTTTTCAATTTCACTCGTTATAATTTAGTGGAAAATAGAGCAAAAAAACTAGATTATTCCATTTCTGGGAAATGGGGTCGTTACATTTCTGCGCCAAAACTGCGGACAACGTCTAGTTATACATAAAAAAGCGGAAGTGTAGCCATTTTTCAAATAAAATAAAATTTAGAAGATACATTACGCAATGGCTCTGAAAATATATGCTTTCACGGGACCGACTCCCGCGCGCGACCTTGATTGCTGCGCTGATAGATGTCTGTCCCAGTGTTGCTAGATGACAGATTTATTTTTCGTATCAGTAAGAGTACGAGAATCGCTAAGGTTTGTGCGAATCAGCTAAGTTTTGTATCTGTTTGGTTACAGCATTTAACAGAGGGCGTTTCTTAATCCAACGTTAGGCTTAATGAAGTTTTAGTCACTGACTCCTTTCAATACTTTCTTTAAATAAGTAAGTATCTTCACGCCAATATCCCTGAAGGGGTAGGCAGAGGGACAACCAGGGCACCCACGACTAGCCGAAGACACTAAGTTCCACAATATGATAGTTGGCAAGCCTATCGCCAACCGGGCACATATCCAATCTCGGGCAACGTTATCTTTATTAAAAAATTGAAAATATACACTTTTTATTTTTTCTATTGCCCGATCCGTGGTTGAACCCGGGACCTCAAGAAGTCAAGTCTGACTCTGGACCGCTAGACCACAGAGGCTATTTACTTTAGTACTAGGAAAATAAGATACACTTTTTAGGGTCTACCTGGAAAAACTCTTAAAGCCACCTATTATTTGGCGAATCTATTCTTTAGGAAAGGCGGAATGAAGACAAAAGAAAAGTTAGACACGTCAATTTACGCTATTGGTCGATCAGTCGAGATACAACAACGTATCTCTTTTTGCCTAAAAATGTAAATGTAAATGCCGCTGATAAGTGTTTCAATTGGAAAGTACGTCATATTTGTCGTTGTCTAGCTATGCACACCTCACGGTTTTTGACACTATAATAGTAATTTGAAAAAAAGTATAAAAACTGAAACACTTATCTTTTAGGTATAGTCCTTATCTATGTTTATATTAAATCTGGTGTCGATATTTTCATAATTGAAGTAGACAGTCGGGTTTTGCTTTCAAAAAAGGGTTAACTTTTTTATTTTTTTCTATCGCGCAAAGTGAAATAAATCGTGTTTTGGAAACACTAATCTTATAAAGCATATTCATGTTAATCTTGTGTATTTTTGTCACCAAGATCCGTGATTGCATTGTATGAAAAAACATTATACCGCTGACGTATTTTAGCATACATGGACCCTTAATATGATTTTCTTTTAATGCGCATCATTGTGCAGCTTGGTAACAAAAAGTATTCCTTTTATGAAGGAGTATTCCGTTATAGTCTTAAGACTATAGTCTTCCTATACTAAAGACTAGTGACTATACTATAGACTATAGACTAGTGACTACATGCTTACTATACTATAGTCTTTTTTATCGCAAGAGCTACATAAATCGTTTGATTGAACAACTTTTACACGCGGGTTTATTCGCGGCAACATCTAGTAGTACAAAAAAGTAATAATAGGGAATAAAATAAAAAAAGAAGAAATAAGTCGCAATGTGAGTTTAGTAGTAACCATTTGGTTCATTTCAAGCGACAGTTGCTATTCAAAACTTATAAATTCGTCCCGTTAAAAATCGATCAGCCAAACTTCGTACAGTAAGTCATTGTACTGAGTAATTGTTGACATTTGCCAACTTTAGACATAAAAGAACCAATCATGTTTCTTTGAACAGCGTTAAATAAGTTTTTGTTGAATAAAGTGTAACTTTTAGAAGCATTATAGTAACGGTTTCACCTAGGGATACAAAAAAAATCGATTATAAAATTAATAAAATTAATTTTAAAAAATACTCATACATTTGTGTTAATTAATAAGATAGTAACTAGACTATTAACTTGACATTGCTTTTATTCTTTGTTTATTAATAATAGAGTGTATCTAAATCTTATTCCGTGTTGAGACATTATAACTTAAAATTACTAACGTCCAGATCTGGCAGGTATATGAGAGCTAGCAGATAGATTTTAACAGTGAGATCTTTTGCGTCTTCGGAAGCTTTGCAAATATGCAAGATATTTTTCCTTCGTTTTTATGACATTGGAGGCGATTGCTTCGAAAACTATGCTACTTTTTTGATGGTTACAAAAAAATCCTATAGACACCAGGAAATATGGAAGTAATAGTGCGGTGCCAACGGTATTTTTGTGATTACGAGTGGGTACGAATTTACGAATTTCGTCGTACATGAACGAAATTTTATGTACGTCTAGCAACATTTGTCTGTTCCGATGTCGTGTAACCAAAAGGTTTATTCATAACAGTATCCGATGAGAAAAAAGCAAATGAGTTTTCTAATACTAAGAAAAGCACTCCACTTCAAAAGAAGAAGAGCTTTTAGGTCTTTTTCTTCATACGTTGTTTCTTCCTATCGAGAACTATCATCGTACCAAACTATAACCGTAAC
Organism: Calephelis nemesis; assembly: GCA_002245505.1. Taxonomy (NCBI): domain Eukaryota; kingdom Metazoa; phylum Arthropoda; class Insecta; order Lepidoptera; family Riodinidae; genus Calephelis; species Calephelis nemesis. The sequence continues at coordinate 129,331 of NJDD01000043.1, forward strand.
CGCCTCGTTGGTAGAGTGGCTAACGTACACGCCTAACTGCAACGACCAACCGCGAGGCTCGGGTTCGATTCCCGACGGGGGCAGGCGTTTTTGTGATGAACATTTAGGTGTCAGCTTTTCCGGGTCTGGGTGTTTATTAAATTTATTCTGGTATCTATTTAAGTATTTATATGTATTAGAGTATCGTTGACTAGCACCCATAACACAAGCATATAATTTGCTTACTTTGGGGTTAGATTCAATTTGTGTGACTAGTCCAGGGATATTTATTTATTTATTTATAAGCCAAATTTTACGACCTTTGCAGACCTGGACTCATCCTCGCTCTCTTCATAGCTGGTTATATGCTCATGCAAATGCGCCAGTTTCGGAGACTCTTGACGCCACCCTCGGATAATAACCGAGGGATTTAATTACGACTTGTCAAACTAGGTCTTTCCATGTTCTTACTTCCTACATCCATCCACATTTATATGCCTTGTCAATATTTCATTTATTATTCTTTCCACATGACTGAACAAACGGAGGGTGCCTCTTTTTATTTTTAAACTAACACTTGCCTTCAATCCCGTTTGGACCTCATTGCTGCAAAAGTTTTTACTTAGGGGTATTAAAGTAAAATATTTATTACTTTTTTGTAATCGCTTCTGTGGTCTAGCGGTTCAGTTGTTGGACTTGACTGCCTGAGGTCCCGGGTTTGAATCCCGGGTCGGGCAACAAAAAGAAATTGGATATGTGCCCGATTGGCGACAGGCTTGCCACCTATCACATTGTGGGATTTAGTGTTTTCGGTTGGTCGCGGGTGCCTGGTTGTGCCTCTGCCTACCTTTTCGGGGACATGGGCGTAAAGACAGTTTGAGATACTTTTACTTTTTTTGAAAATAAACGCTTATTTTTATTCATTATTCAATTTAACTGTTATGAAGAATAAACTGTTTTCGAATTGCAGCGGTTTCAGTATAACATAGTATGACTAATAAATATTAATACACACAAACATTGTTAGAAAATGTGTAGCCATTTTATACTTTGAGAGTTGCTCTACCAAGAGTAAACAGTACTAAGTTTATGGAATTTTCACTCTAGTATTGAGGGAGTATATAAACTGAGTCGTACGATGGAAGAAAATGATAAATCTATTTCCATATCTTAGGACTTTTCTTTTTTTTTAAGAAAATTTGTAAGTAAATTTACTCACAACTACATTCCAAATTGAAATACGACAGAGGACTGACATTACAACATAAACTTATAATAGTTACTTTAAAAATTAAAAACATGTGGCTGTTATAGGCAATATATTTAGACTAACCCCAAAGTAAGGAAATTACATGTTTGTGTTATGGGTGTCAGTCAATGATACTAATACGTAAAAATAAAATAGATAGTATAAAATAGATACCAGAACAAATTTAATAAACACTTATACCCGGAAATGCAGATAACTAAATGTTCATCACACAAATGCCTGCCCCGTCAGGAATCGAACTCGAGCCTCGCGTTTGATCGGCGTAGTTAGGCGTCTACGCTAGCCACTCGACCAACTAGGCGGTATAATCTTTTCATATTTTGTGTAATTTTTGATAATGTAGAGGTTAAATACGCCGACTACAGATCTCATAGAGTAATAAGGTTCGCCTTTCCAAAAGTTACAATTTGAGTTACAAATCAAAAGCGTTAATGTTCTGTAAGTTTTGGTTAATATGTAGTATGGGTTTCTATATTTTTAGAATCACATTACATAACGTAGTTTAACGCCTAGCTAAACATCTAAATACTTTGTTTAGTATATCTCAAGTCTTGATCCAAAAATGGAACCTATCATAAAACACTGGCTTGTCAAAAACGGCAGATATGTTATAGACCTGGTTGCCGGGGAGTTTGTTTTGCCACGGTACGGTATATGATTATAAACACTTTTTCCCTAAAATTATTTATAAAATAATATGAAACTTGTAACAAATACAAATATGTATTTTCTTTTAAATATGAAAAGTATGTAGTACTTTACTTGTATACATACTAATCAAGTATATGCATACCATCAAGTGGTAGCAAAAAAAATCTGGAAAAATCACAAACAAATTACTGAAATACTTAAATGGATACCAGAAAAAATATAATAAGCATTCAGACTCGGAAATATAGAAGTCGATATTTATCACACAAATATTTGACCCTGTCTTGAATCAAATTCGTTTTCACTAACATTTTTCATGAAATTTTTGTTCATACACAAAAGATACAGAACATAAAAGAACATAACACAAATATTTTGTCAATAAATATTTTTTATTTAAACAAATAAAATGAACTCATCCAGTAATCTGAGGAAGCTAAACATTAAAATGACATATTGGGTTAAGAACCTCTTCCTTTTTAAAAATCACTTGATAAGTATACGTTCAAGTGTGTGTTGTCCCTAAGACGGCAGTGCAGCAAAATAACATGACTGAAATAGTGGACGATAATATTTTAGGAACGCGCCACGACTCGGGCCCAGTCTATAACGAACAAGTGTTTTATTTAAAACTTGCGGGTATCTTTCACCAACATTTTTCGGGAAATTTTTGTTCATACACAAAAGATACAGAACATAAAAGATGTTTGTCAACATTGAGTTTGAAAAGCGCAAATTCTATAGAACTCCAACCCGTTGCAACATTTTCTTTGTAAATTATTTGATATTTCATTTTCGTAACATATAACAATTCTTTCAAAAACAATTGAAGTTTTGTTTCTGAAATATTTTGATAGCTTTTATTTTCTTCTAGAGTCAATAATACAACTTTTTATAACTTTGATATGCCGCCAAATATTTGACTTCTATTTTTAATAAATCAAAATACAATAAACCAAAAGAATACGTGGTTAATTTTACAGATAACCAATCATATTATTCATAAGTAATGTATGAAATTTGTTTTTTTTTTATGTTATAGGAAGGCAAGCAAGCAGGCGGATTTCCTGATGGTAAGAAATTCACGCCGCGTAGAGACACCAAAGATGTTAATGATGCGTTGCAAACCTGAGGTCAGAATGTTAGGTCTCGAGCAAAAGTAAGTTTACCGGCTACCTTACCCTCCGAACCGGAACTCGTCATGACGTTATGGCCGCAAGAATAGGTAAGGCAGTGGTACCAATCCGGGCGAGTCGCTGCCAAACTCTACCACCTAGTCGGATGTCACGGTGTTAGTGATGGTAAGCCTATGCTCGCCTTTTACGAGCTGCCTGGCAAGGAAGGTAGATAGTCTATTCTGCAAAGGAGCCCGGACCAACACGGGGTGAATATATTTTTAATAAGGCAACATACAATGAACCAAAAGAATACGTGGTTAATTTCACAGATAACCAATCATATTATTCATAAGTAATGTATGAAATTGAAATTTCTAAAGTGGTATAACTAACACTAAAATAAAAAAATGTCATAACGCTCGATAAAACCTGATCGTAACCTAACAACCATATTATATAACTTTCAAACATCAGCATCAAATTCGGTCCATCTATTTAAAAGTTATGATGTCATAGATACACACACAAACGTCAAACTTATAACACCTCTCTTCTTTCGTGGGGAGTTTACAGAATGCAAATACTACTTCAATCAATACAAATCTAATGGGTCCTGTTTTTTAGGTATGTGCAAACTAACAATAAGCAGTAATAACAGAAAAGAAACTGGTGTAAAGTATCAAATAATTCTTCGCGAATTGACATTGACAAATGTGTTGATGTTAGGTGAAGGTGTTAAAATATTTTGAAGTTGGAAACTGCATGGAAAACGTTTTAGCGGATACTGACATTGACAAAACGTGACTCTTTTAATAACTTTAAACATTATATTTTAAAGTTTTGGCGCCATCGAGAGAAAAGATGGTCGAAGTTTTTTCATAATTATTGAATTTCGTGTTGATATTGAGTGAAATTAGTCAACTTTGGTGGCATTTTCTACGTTTTTGTTCAGTGAAAGTGCACAAATGAAAATATAATAAGGAAATTAGCGTATCATGTATTTCCTCGTTGCCGCCAAATCTCCTTACATGAGCTTGTGTAATGAGCTTTACCCAAGAGCCTGACATGATTTACTGACGACTTATGACTAATGAATAATTATTATTAATCAAAATTGATATAAAATTTAATGCTAATTTTTACTTGACGAATGGCAAAATACTAACGTAAAGCCCAAAACTTAAAGAAACAAGAAGAACATTATATTTCGGTATTAAGTTGTTGTCGAAGAAGTACGCTTTTTGTGATTGATTTTTATCAAACATAGTATCTTTACCGGGGGTTGAGTGCTCTGAAGCAGCTTACGTCCCTGGGATGGGTCAGTGACACAACTAAACTATCTGTGATGTATAGGCTACATAGTCCAGTCAATATAAGGTTCCATTATAGACACTTTGCGAATTTATTTATCCATACAAAATAATTTATTTTGACTAGACTAGCAGTCGTCTCTTATCGTTAGGAAAAATGTGTGCTTGTTTACTGATCTGACGCATAACAAAAAACACCCCTATTCACAAAGAGTTAGGAAGAGATATAGTCAGGGAACCAAAGATTAGCCGAAGGTACTTTACTCCCACAGTGCTGCAAACCTACGCTAAACGTTAACTGATCTAATTGTATGCAACATAGTTTTTTATTGAAAAAATAAAAACATATTTTGAGTTGCCTAAAAACCCGAGACCTCACTATGCCAACACAAAAGCGATCTCAAATTCGATATTCAACTAATATAATTCCTTTTATTATATTGAAAGGCAATCAAGCAGACGAAGTTCCTAATGGTAAAAAATGCACGCTGCCTAGAGACACCAAAGGTGGTAATGGTGCGTTGCCAACCTGAGATGTTAGACCTCGTGCAAAAGCAAGTTTACCGGCTACCTTATCCTCTGAACCGGAATACGTTAACGGCAAGCACTGACGTTATGGCGGCAGGAATAGGTAAGGCGGTGATACCAATCACGAAGTCGCTGCGAAACTCTACCACCTAGTCAGATGTCATGGTGTTAGTGCCTTTAAGCTTATGCTCGCCTTCTACGGGCTGCCTGGCAGAAAGGCAGATGGTCCATTCTGCAAAGGAACCCGGACCAAATGTATTTAAGTGTCAAATACACGTCTTCAAATGATAAATTGGTCTAAATAAATACTGTACTTTCTTTGCGAATTCTACAAACAGTACACACGACAGAATAAGCAGTAGTGTAAAGTAGTATATTACACTAATTCCTCGAGAATTGACAGTGACAAATGTGCTGATGTTAGGTGGAGCTGTTAGCTAAAAATAATTTGAAGTCGGGAACTGCACGGAAACCCTTTTAGCGGATTCCGGCATTGACAAAACGTTTTAATCACTTTCAACCCTATGTTCCTACTTTGGTTTATGATAACCTTTTAAGTACTAGATAGTGTAAATTTATACATCAACTAGCTGTCCCGGCGGACTTCGTTTCACCCGAAGTTTGTAAAGGAAAAATTTAAATGTTGTTTTTCGTGGTTTCCTCGCAGTTTTTCCTATCTTATTATCTTTTAAACTTTCCTTGGACCTAAACAAATGTTTCAAAACCAAAATTAGCTAAATCGGTTCAGTCGTTCTCGAGTTTTAGCGAGACTAACGAATAGAAATTGATTTTTGTATATAAAAACTAATTTCTTTAATTTTAACTTCCATTAACTAAATCAATATTGATGAAATTAGAATATCATTAATATATTAATACTAACAGGTTTAGCGGTCTTTCGGCGCACTTGAGTTGTGAAGGTCCCGGATCCGATACCCCGGTCGGGCAACAAAAAAAATCGTAAATAGGTATTTTCAATATCTATATATATAAAAGTCAATGCCACTTTTAGTTGTAATTTTATAACTCAAGAACGGGCTCACCTATCCAAACCAAATCTTAAGGCTTGGTTTGGACTATTTAGTAGATGGTTTATGTGAAGTTTGCATAAAATCGGTCCAGCAGTTCTTCATATATCACATTTTTGGTCACATGGCAGGTCATTTTGTAAATGAGTATTTTTCAGTCAAATTGAAACTTTTTTCAGATGGGGATTCTGTTGTCATATTGAAACTTATTTCAGTTGTTTTTTTTCTTTTTGTTGGTCATTTCTTTTTGGACGTGTTTCTATTAAAGCGTTTATACTTTTGCTAAAGTTTACACGTAGCGAAGCACGTACCGGGCTGCTAGTTTTTCAATCAAAATAAATAACATTGCCCGGGATTGGATATACTATGTGCCCGGTTGACGATGCAAGAGTTTCACAGCGACTCGCCCGGATTGGTACCACTTCACCTATTCCTGCCGCCATAACGTCCAATGCTCGCCGTTGACGTGTTCAGGTTTGGAGGGTAAGATATCCGGTAAACTCACTTTTGCTCGAGGCCTAACATCCCAGCCTCAGGTTGGCAACGCACCATTTCCACCTTGAGGTGTCTCTAGGCGGCGTGAATTTCTTACCATCAGGAAATCTATGTGCTTGTTTGCCTTCCAATATCATAAAAAAAGTGTTCATGTACTTTCTAACTGCAGTTCATCACCGTTCAAACTGCAATCATTCAACTATACATTAGTTTACAACTAGGTTCAATATTTTATAACTAGATTTAACAAATGTAATATTTTTGTATGGATTTCACGATTAATAAAGTGATATTTGAATAAAGTTTACGAGCTATCAAAACAATATTAAGTTACACTTTGTACCCGTACAAGTAGTTTTTAAACGGCTAAGTGTTGATTTCACCGATCATATTTAAAACCGAGTTTAATAAAACTAAGTTCAGTGTAAATGAGTTCAAATACCTGGTTGTGATCCTGTAGACCGTGCATAAGCTACTGCAAGTACTCTTAAAATTGACAATATTCTTCTCCACAACCCCTGATAATCTATTTACAAATTATATACAACCAACAACAACGACTTTCGCACTTTCTAAATTTTATGTTAGGATAAAAAAATATCATCTAAAATTTTAGTTTAGGTGCAATACAATATTAAATAAAATGTTTTTATAAAATATTTAAAGAGCCTGACCAAGGTTTTTTGCCAACATTTTTTTATATTTTTCATGTAATATGACCAACTCAAGTTACGTCAAATTATACAAAATATTTTAATCAGTTTGCTTGTTGCAATTATGTTTTTTAAATTATGAAAACCAATTATTTAAAGCTAAATCTAGGTCGTTGGATTATTTTTAACCTCTTAACTTCTTTTGTCACAGTATTTAAACTATTACCTCAAAATATACTGGAACCGCCTACTTTACAAGTTAACTAGGATTTTGATTATAGTGGACCGAGTCTAGTATTATAGATTCATGAACAGACATACCTTAGGATTCATATGTGTAAATATTCAACTAGTCACCCTGAATAATTTAGTCACACTTTGATCATACATAATGCATACCTAAGAACTACATAAACGAAGGAAACTCATACATGAAAATGATGTACTGATTGCGCAGTAATTGAATATTGGAAACTTCGTAGACGATAAGTTCGTACTTCGTAATTGAAAAGCTTCCCGATGAGGTGCTACGGCTACAAGCTACGAGTACGTGCGAGCTACAACTTACATTAAGGTGTAGCTTTACCAGTTCGAACTTCGTAGCATGGTGTAAGTTTACCAGTGTTGAGCTTTATTTCATCTACACATCGATCTATATCTATTTTATACTTAATATAAAATTGGAGAATAGTGAATTCTGTACACTAAAGACATTTAGGAAAAGTAGGTGCAGGGGACAAAAATAGGCAGTAGGCATTTTTAGAATGTTTGTCTCTCTGTTCTTTATCTCGACCGCGATTCACTACGAATCTTTGACAGGTAGGTATTTTACGATTTAAAGAAGATTTTAGGCTTTTTTGACCTACTTACTGAAGGGACTTGCTTAAATAATAGAGATACATTTGCACGTGAAGGTTATCTAAAGCTGGTTTGTCTGTCTCTTGCAATTTATGTTATTTTACTAATTCAAATTGGATTAGCCTTTGCTGCAGACTGTCGCAAACGAATTCGTTTCGTCGAATTCTAGTTTATTATATGTACATAAAAATAAAATATCTTCAAAATACGAGTACTAATATCGAGTTTTTCGTATTTTCTAAACCTAAACATTTAAAGTATTAATATGTTCTATAGTGTTATAACATTGGCCAGAACTGGCTCATCTAATTTTACTCTAGGGAGAAACAGTCTTAAAATAGCAAAAAAAACTAATTTTTCCACTAAAATGTGGCTAAAGTGCAAACAATTATACATTTTGTACCTAAAGTGCACACAATTATATTTATTTGGAGTACAGAAGTGGTCGGGATATTACCAGAAATATCTCAAATAATTAAGAACGCCACCGAAATCAGTGGTACCAATCTCAGCTAACTACTGCACAGCATTCTGACACTTTGTCTGGCAAATAATAACGAGAAGAAATAATAGAAAATTATGCTTCTATTTAGCAGCGCTTATTTGTAGAAATATGGATATCTATTCATCAATTAAATGTTTATTGGAAACTCGAACCTAACATCAACGATCTTCGGTAGTGACAGTTATGTAAACTTACTCTTTACACTTCGACCATTGTGCAAATCAATTGTATGTCCGTGTCCGGAATTGAACGTACAGTAATATTCACCAACGGCCAATATTAATAACCTATCTAAGATTAGATATTTTATTTGAGATCGTTTGCTAGGAAACCGCTGTTATTTTCAATAAACGATTGTTTTCCCCGTGTTGGCCCGGGGTCTTTTACGGAATGTCTATTCTGCCTTCCTACCAGGCAGCTCGAAAAAGGCGAGCATAGGCTTACCGTCACTAACACAATACCGTGACATCTGACTAGGTGGTAGAGAGATTAGTACCACCACCTTACCTATTCCTGCCGCCATAACGCCAATGCTTAACTCGACTTTTCCTCGAGGCTTACATCCCGGCCTCACGTTGGCAATGCACCATTTTCAGCTTTGGTGTCTCTAAGCGGCGTGAATTTACAACCATCAGAAAATACGTCTGCTTGTTTGCCTTCAAACATCATAAAAATAGTTACTAGGAAACTGCTCCTATTTTTCAATAATTAATAAAAATATCTTAGAAACAAAACTCTATTAGGCCTATCTCTATCTGTAGATAGGTTGTTAATATTGATCTTTACAGTTATCCGCGTCGAAAACCCAAACAAATTATAAGAATTTCGTAGCTTCGTGTTCTTCGCTAACAAGTAAGCTATATGGCGGTTTTACAAACAAATAACTCAAAAATGCTTATGTCATAAAAATACGCAGACGTTCTTGAGAGTGATGTAATTTTCAGAGTTGTTGAATTTAATTTTCTCTGTGTTTTTTATGTTGAAGTGTAATCTAAATATAATCGCCCCTGTGGTCTAGCGGTTCAGGTGTTGGACTTGACTGGACTGCATGAGGTCCCGGGTTCGAATCCCGGGTCGGGCAACAAAACGAAAATTGGGGTTTTGTAATTAAAAAAAATGTTGCTCGGGATTGGATATGTGCCACCTATCACACTGTGGGTGCCCCGGTTGTGCCTCTGCCTACCTCCTACCGGGGATATGGGCATGAAGATATATATATGAAGATACTTTTGCTTTGAATGTAATCGTATATGTTAAAAATGCAAGTATGCTATTTATTATGTGTATAATTTTACTGTTTATGTCAGAATACAAAATCATTGAATCAAAAATGTAACACAATTTCTTTTATTGTGTAACGTAATCGCCTCTGTCATCGGATATGACTTCTTGAGTTCCCGGATTCAATCTCTGGGTCGGACAACAAAAAATAGTAGAAAATGTGTATTTTCAATTTTCTAATAAAAATATCTTTGATTGGGATTGAATAAGTGCCCGGTAGCAACTTACTTTACTTACTTATCGTAGGACTTAGTGTCTTCGGCTAGAAGTGGGTGCCCTGGTTGTACCTCATCCTATTCCTTTGGGATATGAGTGCGAAGATACTTTTTAATAAGACATGGAATAAGCTCACGGCTTTCCTGATGGTAAGAGACAACTGTACATATAGACATCATAGATGTTATATGTTTCTGTCGTGCAGCTGGGGTGTTAGGTAACTAGTGCAAATCTACTAGCTACTCCTACCCTCCGGACTGGAATATGAAATTGTCACTATGGCGGCAGTAATAGGTAAGGCGTTGGGTCCCTACCCAAACTAGCTGCAGCATGGAATTTGACCACCAATGGTCTTGTTGGTAATGAGCCGTTTTACCTTTGTTTGCCTCCCGCGAGTCGTGTTGCAGGAAGGCATATGCTCGTTTCTACAAAGGAGATCCAGATCAACATGTCGGGATTAAATCGCCGTTATGCAGCTATAACATTTATAGCAGGGGTGGGCAAATTACGGCCCGCGGGCCGGATCCGGCCCTTGAGAGGTTTTAATCCGGTCCGCCGAGGGGTTTTTATAGAAAAACTATGAACCTCATTAAAAAAATTAATGGCAGAAATGTTAAAAGACTATTGAAATTTGAACAATTAAGATACTGAATCGATACTTCAAACATATATATTGCGTATTTCATATGTTAAGACTTCATAAATAGATTTTATTTTAATAAAGGATTGTAAAATAATAGAAAAATACCTTATGTTATCTTTATACAACGTTTTATAATCGTAATATTTACTGCTATTTTTAGGTGTTTTAATAAAGCGGCCCGCCTCAAGATTAATTATAATTTACTGGCCCGCCACTAGACTTTTTTTAATTTACCGGCCCGCGGTCAAAAGAATTTGCCCACCCGTGATCTATAGTATCTATATTTATTGGTTGTCTCTTACCGTCAGGAAAGCCGTGAGCATGTCCGTTATTTTATCACATAAAAATAAAAAATACTACTACCAGAAAGTCTTAGATATTAGATAGGTTACTTGGGGTACAAAATATTCCAAATGACATAAAGCGCTGAACATGAAAATATTAGAAAGAAAGGTTATTTCTAAAAGAGGGCAAACCAATAATTACTTCTGTGATAATCGCCTCTGTGGTCTAGCGGTCCAGCTTCGGACTAGACTTTCTAGAGGTCCCGTTTTCAACTTTTTATTAAGAATAGCGTTGCCCGGGGTTGGATATGTACCCGGTTGGCGATAGGCTTGCCACCTATCACATTGTGGGACTTAGTGTCTTCGGCTAGTCGTGGGTGCTCTGATTGTGCCTCTATCCACCCCTTTGTTGATATGGGCTTGTAGATTCTTACTTACCTACGTAGATCAATCCAATAAACAGAACAGCGAACTCTGGAATCCCATGGGATTTACGCTAGAATAACGAAGATTAAATGAATTCCTTAAAATAGGTTTAAATCCTGTCTGAGCGGAATTTTTTCTTTCTTTAAAAATAGATATCTTTAGATTATAGTTATTTCCAAATCTACTGTTATTTTATTAGAAGTGCGTAACATAAATATTTTAAAGTTTCAAAGCAAGCGTCAACGATTTTCAATATAGAAAAACAGTAAACGCAAAAATACAAACAGTAGAGCATCGCCTCCGATATCAAGTTTATGAGCGGTCTATTTTTGCTGGTGATCGAATGGTTATATTGAAACTGGCGTCATTGTACCATTTCCCATTATACTTGTGTAATGAGTTAAACGAACAGACCGGCGATAACGAAATAAAATTCGCCCGGAATTTATGTGAACTCGACGTATTCAAATAGCGGATTTTGTATTGTGTTTTTCGGAAATTGATAATTGTTTACTTGTTTCCGTTTAAATTTCATAAATTTATAAGTAAGTTTTGAGTTGTATTTAACAAACGAAATTTTTATTTTTACGAAACGAAAGAAATAAGGTAGAAAAGAAAGAAATCATACACAGACAAAAACTTACCACATATAAGTAATAAAAAACAGGTAGAAATGTAATCAGAACTATCTTATCTATATAACAATCTTGTGTCACGATGTGTGTTGCCAATAAACTCCAAAATTACTGAACCGATTTTGATAAAATTTCACATATATATGTAGTTTGGTCCAGTTTAAAAGATAGGATAGTTTTTATCCGAATGTTGGCGGGACGAAGTTCGCTGGAGCAGCTAGTAAACATAAGGAACTTGACTGAAGTACAAAAAAGTGATGATAAGATATAGAAACAGAGCGTTTTTTTTATAATATTGGAAGGCAAACAAGCAGACGGATTTCCTGATGGTAAGAAATTCACGTCGCCTAGAGACACCAAAGGTGGCAATGGTGCGTTGCCAACCTGAGTAAGGCATCGAGCAAAAGTCAGTTTACCGGCTACCTTACCCTCCAACCGGAACACCTCAACAGCAGGCATTGACGTTATTGCGGCAGGAATAGGTAAGGCGGTGGTACCAATCCGGGCGAGTCGCTGCGAGACTCTACCACCTAGTAAGATGTCACGGTGTTAATGACGGTGAGCCTATGCTCACCTTTTACGAGCTGCCTGGCAGGAAGGCAGATGGTCTATTCTACAAAGGAGCCCTTACCAACACGGGCGTAGTAACATGAGTCCGCCAAGGAAAAGCTCGGTATTGGTTGTGGCTTAATCTACCTTAACACTGGTTTTCAGCTTTCCCTGTCTGACAATTTACAATTTTAATGCATTTATTTATCAAAGATTCAGATCTGAGTCAAATTATTCAGGGTAAATTGAAGTCGGGTCGGAAAATTGTGTATCTAGTTTAGATCGTGACCATCTATTTATGCAAGAAAAAAAGTCATGT
>NJDD01000044.1:0-29472 GCA_002245505.1 Calephelis nemesis
ATTTTTGTTTTCGCACTTGATGAGAAGAGTTGTATCATCAGCAAATAAGATAGAACCATGACTGATAGCATCAGGCAGATCATTTATGTAAATTAAAAAAAGTAATGGTCCTAAAATGCTACCTTGTGGCACACCGCAGTCATTAACTAGATAATTTGAAGTATAGACTTTTTTGCGGTTTCCACTTATTTTTGTAATCTCAACACACTGCTTCCTTTTTTCTAAATAGCTTTTAAACCAATCTAATGTTTTACCTCTAATGCCATATCTCTCAAGTTTTGTTAACAATATCTTATGTGAAACAAAATCAAATGCTTTGCTCATATCTAAAAATACAGAAAGTGGATGCTTTTTATTATTAAGACATTCAGTTACTTTTTGTATTAAGTCAAAACATGCATATAATGTAGACCTGCCTTTTTCTAAATCCATACTGATTATTTTTTAATAAGTTGAAATGGAGTAAATAGTTAGAAAGTTTTTCATACATTACTTTTTCAAAAATCTTAGAAATTACTGGAATTAATGTTATAGGTCGATAATTGTTCATATCACATGTATCACCTTTTTTAAATAATGGCTTGATAATTGACTGCTTTAAACGCTCTGGGTATTTCCCTTCTAAAAATGATAAATTAATAATATGACATAGAGGTTTTGATATTACACTAGCAACACTTTTTAATATTGTTGTGCTTAAATTGTCAAAACCAGTTGCTCTTGTGTTTTTCAAACTATGAGTTACCTTAATTATATCATGTTCATCAACTGGTGTCAAAAACATAGTTTTATTATGATTGAACAAACTATTTAATTTTATATTACCTGTAGAGCTAGTCTGGTTTTTATTACAAGATTTGGTCTGGTTTATAAAGAATTCATTAAAATAATTACAAATTGCTTCTTTCAATTTCTTCTTTGAGCATTTTATTTTGAAATGAACTCTTAATTAAATCCCATGATGCCTTGCATTTATTAGAAGACTGTTTAATATATTTTAATGATGCCTGTTTTTGAGACTCTATTATACATTTGGATAGTACTTTCTTATAACGCATGTAATTAATTTTATTACTCTTTTTGTTAGCATGAGAATATCGATAATATAAATATAACTGACGTTTTACTTTGCAACATTTTAAAATACCTTTTGATAGCCATTTATTTTTTATTGGCTTATTTGAAACTCTAATTTGAGTTTTTGGAAAACATAATTCATAAAATAACATCAAAATATCATGGAATTCATTAAATGCTTCTTCGCAGTCATCACAAGCAAGAATTTCACTAAAAGTTAAAGAAGACAGGCATTCATAAAACTTTCGAATAAATCGCGAACAGACAGACAGACGCGGCGGGGGACTTTGTTTTATAATAATACTAGCTGCCCGCTTTCGCTTCGCTTCGGTTATTCAATAATAAAATCCTTAATAAACTTACTATACACTTCCGATCGGCTTATTTTTTGCCGAAATATTGAACAAATATCGTTGTAATATCGTTGGTTTGTACAAAACATAACTTACTAATTGTTCTATCTTTTGTTGAAAACCGAATGAAAATCCATTCAGTACTTTTCGAGTAAATCGCGAACAGACAGACAGACGGGGCGGGCGGGGCACTTTGTTTTATAATATGTATTGATAATTTTATTTCTAGTATTGATAACGCTTCACAGCGTGGAAATATCAAATATGAACACTCACTATTTTTATCTTTTACTTGCTGAACTTTTTATTAGCTTTACTTTTATATGATCCGTTTCTATCACGAAATTTTATGATTATTCCCCTTATAAATTCCTTGCAACTTTTATTTTTCCTCGTCGTTTTTTGGGTACAAAATAATCAATTTCTTGACACTTATATAACTAAATGGCGCCAAAATTACGAAAATAATGTCCTTGTTCTTTCTTTCTTTAAGTTTTGGCCTTCGCGTAAGTATTTTGCCATTCGACAAGTAGAAATTTGCATCGAATTTTATATCAATTCTGATCAATTATAATTAGTCATCAGTCATAAGTCGTCAGGAAGTCATGTCAGGCTCTTGGGTAAAGCCTCAATACACAAGCTCATGCAAGGAGATTTGGCGGCAACGAGGAAATACACGATACGCTAATTTCTTCATGATTATTTCATTTGTACACTTTCACTGAATAAAATTATACAAATTGCCACCAAAATTGACTAATTTCACTTAATATTAATACGACATTCAATAATTATGAAAAAACTTCGACCATCTTTTCTCTCGATGGCGCCAAAAAACTCAATGTTCTTGTTACAGCATGTTCTATATTTATTTTTTAATAAAATAATGAACTATTCGACGGTTTTAATTATGTGGCCAGTGAGTAAGTTTGAAATAAGTAATATGTTAAGGTGTAATGTAAAAGGTTTAGTCATATTATATTATCGAGATAATAATATTGTGTATGCAACGATAGTTTGATACAGTTTTGCGATACCGACAGAGATATAAAGTATATACAACTAGCCGATCCGGTGAACTTCGTATCGCTTGACATTACCAGCTACTAATAGTTTATGTGGCAAAAAAATTTAGTTTTCTTTTCCCATTTTACTTGCAATTTCCCGGTTTTTCTCTTTATAGGCAGTAGCGTAGCTAGGCGTGGGCCTTGGCCCAAAAACAAGGCCTCGCACCTAAAGGGGCCTCGCACTACCTGATTTAAAATCTTTGTTTATTTATAAATTACATAACAGCCTAAAAAATATTGGCCTCACTCTTCTGTTTCTGAAATACAAACAAATTATGTTGACTATGCCCGTTAGTACAGCTTCCGCAAAAATAAGTTTTTCTAAATTAAAATTATTAAAAACTACCTAAGAAACAGCATGAAGTAGAAACGACTGGCTGCTTTAGCAATACGTATTATCAAAGCATAATTAGCTGCAAAAATAAATTAGAAATCCGTACTAGAAGTTTTTAAAACAAAAAGCCGAAGAACATTATTTTTGTAACCATGTAAATCAATAGATTTAAAAAAAGTGTAGGCACTGTTGTAGAGACTAAGACTAATAATAAAACCACTTTTTGAAATACATATTATGTTTGTTTCAAATACTCTCATATCCATCTCTCGTAGTGCTTATATGTATTTTTTTCACTATTAGTAAATTAGGTATGATGTCAAATCATGTTTGGTAAGACCATGGTGTAATAATATAAGTACATATAAGATAAAGATTGAGTTTTGGCGCCATCGAGAGAAATTATGGTTGAAGTTTTTTCATAATTCTTGAATTTCGTGTTGATATTGAGTGGTATTAGTAAATTTTGGTGGCATTTTTTACAATTTTGTTCAGTGAAAGTGCACAAATGAAATAATCATGAAGAAATTAGCGTATCATGTATTTCCTCGTTGCCGCCAAGTCTTCTTACATGAGCTTGTGTAATGAGGCCGTCGCTTTACCCAAGAGCCTGACATGACTTACCGACGACTTATGACTAATTATAATTGATCAAAATTGACATAAAATTTAATGCAAATTTC
This sequence comes from Calephelis nemesis, assembly GCA_002245505.1. Classification (NCBI taxonomy): domain Eukaryota; kingdom Metazoa; phylum Arthropoda; class Insecta; order Lepidoptera; family Riodinidae; genus Calephelis; species Calephelis nemesis. The sequence continues at coordinate 3,515 of NJDD01000044.1, forward strand.
TACTTGACGAATGGCAAAATGCTAACATGAAGGCCAAAACTTAAGGAAAGAAAGAAAGATAAAAATTTTGTGTAATTTTTGGAAATATACGGAAAGGGGCCTCGCCGGTGCGACTTTGCCCACGTATACCTATATTAGTCCACGCTACGCCACTGTTTATAGGAACCTCCTTCTGACAATAATCAACAAAACAAAAAAAGAAAAAGCTGATTTATGTTTAAAATTACTGAAAACTTTTTGTAGCTGAGTGTATATTTTGTCGTTATTTATACAAAACAATAAAAGATAAATAAAAAAGTATCTTCACGCCCATATCCCCTAAGAGGTAGGCAGAGGCACAACCAGGGCACCCACGACTAGCCGAAGATACTAAGTCCCACAATGTGATAGGTGGTAAGCCTATCGCCAACCGGGCACATTTCCAATCCCGAGCAACATTTCTTTAACTAGAAAATTGGAAAAACCAAATTTTCTTTTTGTTGCTCGACCCGGGATTCGAACCCGGGACCTCATGCAGTCAAGTCCAACAACTGAACCGCTAGACCACAGAGGCGAGTAAACCAAAAAAAGAATAAGCAAAATAAATCCATCCGCTTAGACTTAATGCAATGACCACGTAAAATGGGGATTCATTTTAAAGATATCATTAAATATTATTCTCATAAATTTGAAAAAGTTCTTATCCAGACCACCTACTACTACGAAGACCACTACTGTACGCATACCGTATATATTAAAATCATATAAGTATGCGTTAAGTAAAAGCGGTTACTTTCATATTACGAACAGACACTCCAATTTCATTTATTTGTGAAAGATATGTATAGGTAGCGTAATATAGTAGTTAAGTTTTGTCAATAATAAATCTATTGGCACACATGTCTTGTTCTAGGACATTTATCCAGGGCCGGAGCCAGCCATTCGACATCCTCAGTAGTTCCCAGCGTGACTGCGTTTAATGATTTACTTTGAAGTATCTAGGCATAAAATTTTACACATATTTTTGCCATACGTTCTTTTGCATAGATTCTATACTTCTTATCGTCGGTGCTTGGTGGAATTCCATTCTTGGTGCAATTTATTTAGAAACACTTATGTTGTAATTTGACTATTTATCGTTTACTAAATGGGTTCCCGTGGGCTACAAATCAAAATGTATATCGGCTATAATTCATTAACGCGTAGACTGATTTATCTCTCTGTGGTCTAGCGGTTCAGTTGTTGGATTTGACTGCATGAGGTCCAAGGTTCGAATCCCGGGTCGGGCAACAAAATTGGTTTTTCCAATTTTCTAATAATAAAAAAACGTTGTTCGAGATTAGATGTGTGCCCGGTTGGCGATAGGCTTGCCACCTATCACATTGTGGGACTTAGTGTCTTCGGCTAGTCGTGGGTGCCTTAGTTGTGCCTCTGCGTTCCTCTTAGGGGATATGGGCGTGAAGATACTTTTTTTCTGATTACTTCTTGGTTTGACAAAGGCTATCCCGTAAATATTTCAAGGTCATAAGTTTTACTGTTTAGAAATTGTCACCTAAAGCGCTTAGTATAAGTAGACAAACTTACGTTCGTAGCTTGAAACCCGGAATGTGTAGGAAAATTTGAACGTACAGGTCAACTCTCATACAACACATAGTTATTACTTAACGCCAAGCAGCTTCAGGGTGGGCAGAAAAGTGTCAACTTTGTGACAAAATGTTGTGAATTAAAAACATGACTCAGTACTAAAAGTTACAAAGAAACTGAAGATCTTTTTTATGTAAAGGCATGATATTATAATTGCTTGATATTATTATAGTTGCATGTCGCGAGCACATGCACACATATACACACACATTCAAACACACACACACACACACACACACACACACACACACACACACACACACACATTCACACATACACCCACGCACGAGCATGAGTAATCGTACTTTTAAATATTATAATGTTATGTTTACAATAATTATGTTCAGTGATTGTAACTGTTAATAAGTTGTATATCAATAATTGGGAAGGAACTATTATTTGAAACACAGCTCACGCTAACTCAAATACATTTAACAACAGTTAACATTTTAAATTAATTGTTACAATAAATGCTTTATACAATAAATACCTAAATGCTTTTTAAATGCTTTATAACTATAATAGCTATGTAACTATATTCGACTATAAATAAATTATGAATTATGTCAATTTGTACAGTCTACAGATTTTAAGCTAGCGTTTAGATTATATTAGATCATAATATTAAAATAGAATGAAATTTAGAAAATAACTTATTTTTTCCTAAACAAACTAATGGTCGACGGGTCGTCTACTAATAAACATGTAAAAGAGCGTAAATGTATCATAAATTATTAGGAAATGTTTTATTAAGCTATAAAATGTAGCAATTATTTTGAACTTACCACTTGTGGAAGCCAGCAGATGACAAACATTACAGAGAGCGTGGCCATCAGTCTGCTGAAGGCAACTTCTTCAGCGGTGGCAGCGTTGTGGTGGTGACCTGGGAAAAGAATATTTTACGTTTTAGAATCGTTAACTTACAAGCAATACCCATAAAATATATACATACACTAGCTGTTACTCGCGGCTTCGTTCGCGTGGCAGTTAAAATACAACTGAACTGGAGTTAAATTAAAACTGTATGAATAGTTTATTCCTTTTTTAAACGTACTTATTCGTTTTTAATCAATAGCTCATTAATAAGGATTTTCATACTAACGTTTGACCTCTATTTTACCCCCATAGGTGTAGAATTTCTAGAAATGCTTAAATAACTATTTAATATTTAGATTAGCTGTAAAATATCTCTTGTTAGAGATAAGCTCGCCTTTTGTGCGTATTTATATTTGTATTTTCTAGCTGTCGATTCTGTATCACATGTACAATAAAGTGTAAATAAATTATCTGTTTGAATTAGTAGCCCAAAAATAAAGTTTCATATTTCTTACTCAAAAAATGACGGTCTTCCATACAAACTTTCAATCCCTATTTCACCCCTTTAGGGGAAGAATTTCCAGAAACGCTTAAACATGTATGTATTCATTTTTAATAAGAAGCCGAAAAATAAAGTTTTATATTTCTTACTTTAAAATGACGGCTTTCCATACAAACTTTTAACCTTACCTTACAATGTATTATGTATTAGTCCTTCAATGTATTATGTATTAGTGGGAGTCTACTTCATGAAACGACCCTTCTCACCAAATTTTATGGCTGTAACTCTAATAGTTTTTGCTCAGCGAAGGTGAATCAGTCAGTGAGGACATGTTACTTTATAAATACAGATTTCTCCACGTCAAGTCCCTTACGGGGTAGGCATTAACGGACCTAATAAACATCTCGATTCAAAAACAAAGATTTTTTTTATAACAAATGAAGCTTCACCACGTGCCTAAGATGAAAAATGTTAATATATCTACCTGTGGTAGAGTGACCATTGACTGCACGCTCGCGTTGTCGGCAGCTGCTCTTAGATACGCGGCGGACAATTGGTGATCCGCCAATCCGCGGCGCGGTGATCGCGTACAAAGCGAAGATCACCGCCACATTGCAGTAGACCAGAACCAGGCTGAGGAAGATACCTGTTAGAGAAATTGAAAATACAATTAACAATAATTCCCTTATTATTTATTTTTCTGTTTTTTCATAAGTTGTAGGTTAAGCCTCTTGCTCAAGGGAGTCTGCCAGTTCTCTTGCCTTCCACACCTGGAACACGGCTATAGCTAACAATGCCGAAATGTGGGCACCTAGCTGGGAAATGTGGGTACCTAGCAGACGAATTTCTTGATGGCAAGAAATACACGCCACCCAGAGACACCAAAGGTGGTAACGGTGCGTTGCCAATCTGAGGCCGGTATGTTAAGCCTTATAAAAGCAAAATTAAGTTTACCGGCTAACCGGCTTAAGGTGCGCTGCCAACCTGAGACCGAAATGTTAGGCCTCGAACTAAGTAGTTTTACCGGCTACCTTATCCTCCCAACTGAAACACGTTAAGGGCAAGTACTGACGTTATAGCGGAAGGAATAGGTAAGGCGGTGGTACCAATCCAGACAAGTCGCCGCGGAACTCTACCACATAGTCAGATGTCACGGTGCTTGTGACGGTAAGCCTATTCTCGCCTTTTACGTCTGACCAGAAAGCAGATAGCCTATTCTGCAAAGGAGCCCGGACCAACACTGTCACTCTAACAATATTAGGTTCTATGATATAGATTTTTACCTTAAAGCAATATTAGTTCTAACATTCCGGTCACAGAATAGCAACTGAAGGATTGTCAGATGTGTCTGCCAAGTTGTTGAATTTGCCATCGCCTCAAAGGGGAATAATCGATCTACAAGATGATGTTTCTTTGCAAATACATACTTAAAACTGTCAACTGATTTTAGGAGTGCACAAAAATATGAAAATTGCAAAAAAGTTGCTATCAATTTGGCCACTATTTTCGGCTCTATAATATATGTATGCGAAACATCTTTTTCAAAGATGAGTTTTTTTTAAAATATATTCTATATCGTTTGAGATTAAGGGACGCTCAGTTTAAAGACAGTCTTCGAATTTGGTGTTCTTCTCAAGAACCAAACTATAAAAACCTGGCTCGAGACTGCAATTTTTGCAATTTAATTCCATTTTTTACATTAATTACAGCTCTAGTATTTTATAATTTAGAATATTAATCATATGAAATATGGCCGCCTAGCACTTAATTATTATAATTTGATTTTTCTAGACCTTATAAAAAACTTCAAGCGCTATCCAGACCTTCCTTAAAACTACTTGCCGACCCCTGATCTAAGGAGCCAAGACGAATAATATCCAGCGGAGTTGAAGCCTATTGAATGGCTGTAACAAAGTTATTACAATGAAATTGTTCCTCTACAATTGTGATAAGTGTATTGTTTATGTAAACTAGAAACGAATTTCCTGTGTATGGAGTTATTTATTTTAAATAGTATCGAGGAAGTTGAGCGGCGCAGAATGCAAACATTAGTCTATTTATATTATCAACATGCAAACATATGAGAAATGCCGGTAACGTCCTCAATGTTGTTACCAACATTAAAAACGTGAAAGCTGTACATATTATATGTACTTTTTATGATATAACACAGCGAACAAAAACATGGTACACAACTTGATGGTAAGAGATAACAGTGGCCTATAAAAGCGATAGTTTTGAGCTTTTAGGTAATTAATAATAAAATATCTCTGGACAAGATACACAAGTTAAATCTAACCCAAAAGTAAGCAAATTATATGCCTGAGTAATGGGTATAGTTAATATATACACCCGGACCCCGAAAAGCAAACATCTATATGTTAAACAAATGCCTGCCCCGTCGGGAATTGAACCCGAGCCTTTCGGTGGAGTTAGCCGTGTACGCTAGCCCCTCGACCATCGAAGCCACGGAACGACAGGTGTGTTTAGCAATCCTGTGGTCGGGATGTTGAGGTAGGGCACCAGCCATCCTGCGTTCCTACCGGAACATCACGCTATCATAGGGGTAGGTACCATTAAACCTATACTTATCTGGCATGAAGCCAGGTGTTTTATTTTACAGAGGAGACAAACATGGGAAAGTAAGTAAGTAGGTAAGCTTACCAAACATAACATAAAAGATGGCGTATCCGAAGTCGAGGGATGTGACGGCGTGCCTGTATCGGATGCAAGTGTGTGCGTTCTCGTCGTAGTAGAGGCCCACACCCATCACCGGAAGGCACGTTAGCACGGCAGCCCAAAACCATGACACCACCAGCGCGAGGCGAATCACGAAGTAGGTCACTTGCTGTTCAAAAAATGTAGATTTTACTCGCTGGTAAAAGTCACCCGGATTGGATCTTCATGCCGGTATCCACGAAGAGGTAGGCGGTAGTACATAAAGATTGACGCTGCATAGAGACACCAAAGGTGGTAGTGGTGCGTTGCCAACTTCCAGCAAAGCTTCCAGCAAATTTAAGTTTACTGGCTACCTTATACTCCAAACCGGAGTACGAGCTCGGACGAACACGGGGAAACATTAGATCACTAGAGACGATTGGTACCACAGCTCTACCATTTCCAAATGTGGCATTAATCAGTATGTACTCGCAATTGTCGCGAGCCGTATTTCGTAATATTGCTTTGTTAAGCATTGGCGGCGTGTATGTCTTATCCGACAGACGAAAGTGCTTTTCTGTACTAGGTAGTTTGGTTTATTATATATCTTAATGTACTAGGTGCTGCCCACGGCCGTGCCCGCCTTATAAAATTATTTTCTTCTCCTGTGATTAAATTGTAAAAATGTAATTAAATCAGGATAAAAAGTAGCCTTTCAACTAGCTCCGTACATACTAATTGTTACAAAACATAATTTTAGCAGTAAAAAGACAAACTAACACAAGTTCGCATTATCAACCGACTCTAAAAGAAGGAGGTTTTCAAGTCGACTGTATGTTTTTATGTATTATTAAGTGTAACTCAAAAACTACTATGTATTGCTATTGATATTGATCAACTTATGTATAAAACATTTTTTAAGTAAGTAAAAAGTTTCTTCACGCCAGTATCGCTGGAAGGGTGGCAGAGGTACAACCAGGGCACCCACAACTAGCCGAAGGCACTAAGTCCCACAATGTGATAGGTGGCAAGAAGGATATCGCCAACCGGACACATATCCAATACCGGGCAACATTGTTTTTACTACAAACTTGATGAAACGTAATTTCTAATGTTGCCCTACAAGAGGGTCGAACTTGGGACCTCTTGAAGTAAAGTTAATAACATACTCCTAGGCAATGGAGACGATTAAATTATAACAATTACTACTATTTCTTACCTAACCTTATTTAAAGAGAGACAAATAATTTCATTAGCATATTTGTCATAAGTACAATGAATTTAAAAACTTACTAACTTTTTTTTAAATGTACATACATCACCTTTAAAAAAATCATAGAGATTCCGTAGAAGTACACATTTACAGCGTAAACGAAGTCTCAGGCAACTTTCTCTAGCCACCACTTCTAAGGATACGGCCGTGAATATAATTTCTTTTACAACAAACATACTAGCTTTAAAAAAACCGTTTACGTAAATTTTAGGTCCTGTTACAGCTACCTACAATCGATCGAGAAACCTAAGTTTTCTCCTACCTGCTTCGAAAAGTCGCCACCAGACTAACAGACCTGATGGCGGTAGTTATTTTATAGATTTTTCTGACAAAAGCACTGTTCGCCGTATAAAAAGTTCCAGCGCTCAATTAAAACTTTAATAACGGCTGATCCGGGAAAATGAAAAAGGAAAATTTTGTATAAACGGTAAAACACTGCAGTTTGTCATTTTTGTGCAAAACTAAACCTTAAACTTTATATTTGTTACCTTTTTATGTGATAAGATAGATTATTGATAGAGATAAGAAATATAATGATAATTTACGAAAACATATTTTATGTATTGTTATTTGTGTGTAGTCTTCACGCCTATATCCCGTTAGAGATAGGCAGAGAAATAACCAAGACACCCACTACTAGCCGGAGACACGAAGTCCCACAATGTGATAGGTGGCAAGCCCATCGCCAACCAGGCAAATTTCCAATCCAGAGAAACATGTTTTTAAATCGGAAAAACCAAATTTCTTTTTGTTGCTCGACCCGGGAAACGAACCCGGGACCTCAAACAGTCAAGTCCAACACATGGATCGCTAGATCACAGAGGGAATGATGACGTGATAATGATGGTGAGATGATCCGTATACTTCGATAAAATTTATCTAGTACAACTTCAGTATTGTAACCCACTTTTCGAAGAAAGAGACCCCAAAAAATTTTATTATTGGTAGAGTAGCCGCGTAGTAAACAAAAAAATGCAGTCCAATTGAGATCTTCTTTTTGGTAAATTTAAACCATTTGAAGTCGGATTAGACTCGTTACTCCTCATTTATCAGATGTTGGTCAAATTACAGGCTACTTCTCAGGTTAACTAGCAAAAATTTCTGAGTACAGTCAAATTGAGAAAGGAGAAATAAATTTTTCGTTAAAAAGATCTATTTTCGTCATATAAATGCCAGTACCAGTAGTTGAGTGAATTCTCAACCCGAGCGTCAAGAATCATCGATATTAAAAAACTATTACAATTGACTATTTGTCTTCACTATGCTTTTGAAGAGTAGCATAAGATTAGGTAGTTAAAGAATTATATTTTCGTTTACTTTTTCCCGAATAAAAGATACAATAGGAACATCTAATATTTCACTGTTAAGACGTTTGAGTCTTCTCCAAAATTAAATGTTTCCAAAGATAAGATAAGAGTTGGTTTTTTTGGAACATCCTTAATCTGCGCTAAAAAATATTGCCGTTTTGTGATGGCTCGAATTGCTAAAGAATTCAACTTTAAAGTATCTTCAAGCCCATGTCCCGGAAGCGTTAGGTAGAGGCACAACCAAGACAATAATATAAAAAGCCAAAAAACGTCGTGAAGAGATATTTTTATTTGCCTATCTCCTATCCTGTGTAAAAATGCTTATTTATTGATTGATAGCAAAGAATAAAACAAAATGACGTACGAATTTATTTCGATTCACAAGCCCGTCGGTCGGTCAGGTATTTATAGAAAGTACGTTATGAACGTTTCAATTTATGATATTGTTTTGAATGCGAATTTGATTGATGGGGAGATTATTGAAGTGCCGATGGTATTCAGAAGTAAAAGCGAGTTTCCCTCTTTCTAAACTTACAAGGGCTATTCCCCTTTTAAACTCCCGACGCAAAAAGAGGGGTGTTCTAAGTTTGACATAACTGTCTGTGTGTCTGTCTACGAAATCATAACTTCCAAACGGATGCAGTGATTTGAATACTTTTTTGTATTAAAGGTAACTTATTTTCGAGTGTTATTAGACATGTTTGATAAAAATCGGTTAAGCCCTTTAAAAGTTGTGGGGGGTGAAAGTGGGGAGATTAACTGAATGTCTGCAAATATACTCGGATATATTTTACTTTTGAAAGGAAAATTAAGCTCTTGTGTCAGGGGTTTTTTAATTTTTTTTTATATTATTAGTGGCTACTTTCCAACCCGGCGAACTTCGTATCGCTTCACATTAATAGCTACTAACGGTTTGCGTTTATTAAAGAATTATTTTTACTATTTGCTTTTAAATACCCGATTTTTCTTTTCATAGGAACCTTCTCATGACAACAACTTACACATTAAAAAAGAATTAGCAAAATTGATCTAGTTCTGTTCAGCACGTCTGTTCAGACACTTGAAACGGGGTATTAATTTTTATATAGGTATACTAGCTGACCCGGCAGGCATTGTTCTTCTATTTTTTAATATGATTTTAGTAAAAGACAAATTAGGGTGAGTCAACCTTATCACTTAAGGGTATGAAAATAAGATGGTAGCCAATTTTCAGACCTATAGAATTTGCATACAAAATTTGGCGAAAATCGATCAAGCCGTTTCGGAGGAGTACGGTAACTAACATTGAGACACGAGAATTTTATATATAAAATAACAACAAGGTAAACGATTAGAATGAATGAATGAATGAAGTCTTATCAGTTATCACTTATGTATCTAATCTAACTAACAAATTAGTAAATATATATATTATCGGTTAATACGATTATGTTATTACATACGAGTACATTACATAGTTTTCACTATGTTATTTAATTTAGCATGATGTCTTGATGGTAAAATAAAGCAAAGATGTTATGGTCGTGCCACTAGAAGCTAGAAAGTTAGATTTATCGAGTTACTAGCTGAACTCTTTTCCAAACCGAATCTCTATAACGATTTAAGACAAACACTAACGTTAATGCGTCAGGTGATTTTTATGATAATATAAGGTAAACAAGCAGACGGATTTTCTGATTGTAAGAAATTCACGCCGCCTAAAGGCACCAAAGGTGGTAGGTAATGGTGCGTTGCCAACCTGAGGCCGGGATGTTAGGCCTCGAGCAAAAGTAAGTTTACCGGCTACCTTATCATCTAAACCGGAACAAGTCAACGGCTAGTACTAACGTTATGGCTGCAAGAATAGGTGAGGCGGAAGTACCAATCCGGGCGAGTCGCTGCGAAACTCTACCACCTAGTAGGATGTCACGGTGTTAGTGACGGTAAGCCTATGCTCACATTTTACGAGTTGCCTGACAGGAAGGCAGATGATCTATTCTGCAAAGGAGCCCGGACCAACACGGAGAAATGAAATAGTGGTTATATGTTGTGATTTTTGTATGGTGTAGACTGTAGGCATTTTACGAATTTCTTGAATTAAATCTTGTTTTGTTGTTTAAGTTATAGTCGGGAAAAAGTTCTTATGGAGAAAAAAAGAGAAAAATTGTAGGGAAAGTGGGAAAAAATTATTGCTATTATTATTTTTTACTGTTAGTAGCTGTTAATATCAAGCGATACGAAGTTCACCGGATAGGCTTGTCTCATATAGTTTTTGCAATCCACGGAGGCAAGCGAGCTTTACTTTTATAGACTTTATACATCTACACATTTTTTTTTGCTAACCATAACGATTTTACTCTAATCCACATTTGTTTTAGTTATGTACTTATCATAATATGTATTACCTGTGTCTACATACAAAAAATCAGAATTGTAATATAGGTAACTGAAACATTGCAGTACGGCATTTAGACTACGTATAAACTGTTTTGTTTTCAATAACAGTACTCGCCAATGTCATGTTCTGATTTGGTGGGTAGCTGGGTAGCTTACGAAAGATGCTAGTACGCCGGCTTTAGATTGCACTTTCAACATGTTAGGCTTGTATAGCTGCTGTATTTTTACTACCGTCAGCAGTGCTTGTTTGCCTTTTATGTACATAAAAAACATATTTTCTTTTAGTGATTTTCACAATTTTTTTAGAAAAGAAACTTTCACCGCAGACTGCAACTTAAGTAACTCGTTAAAATTTTGAAAGTTCATCCCAGAATCGGACGAAAGCGGCCATTGAATTTTTTTAACATAAAGAACAATTTTCTTTTAATGACTTTCACAATTTTTATAGAAAGGAATCATTTCACTCCAGACAGGAATTGTACCTACAAGCAACTTTAGTTGCTGATTAAATTTTTGAAAATATATCCCGGATAAGGACAATGGAATAAAATTAAAACGTCTTAAGATTGAAGAATACTCAATAGTGTTCTAAAATGTAGTGCAAAAATAATACATCATACATAGTTACTACTTAACTCTTTTATTACTCTCAGTAATGCAAACCTTACAGCTCCTGCTGAGTTTTACTGCGCAAAATATGGATGGAAAAGTAAATTGTTATTACAATACAAGGTTAAAAATTAACCTTCCTTTTGAAGGCCTGTTTTGATTTTATCATTCGATTTTATAAGTGGTTAATTAAATTAATGCTGCTTAGTTAAATTTAAATAAACAAGTGGTCACCCATTGGTCGGAATTCGACAATAATAAATTTTAATATCTTGTTGATAAGAACGCCATCTTTATTTCTCAAGACAAAGTACTTTGTTTCCAAACTTTATAGTGCGCAATCTGTGATCTTTTATCGTTGTCATCAATATATTTTGTTTGTGTGTGTCAAATGCATGGTAGTGTGGGTAATGTTTTACTTATTTATTTAATGTACTTTATAAGCATAATTATTGAAAAATTTTAGCGTTCTGCGCTTCCCCTACACATAAATTAAAAGTGTGCCAAATTTTCGTTCCTCCGGTGCAATAACGTCACTTATGCATCTGACGTGATTTTCCAGGAGAATCATTTGAAAATTCAACACCCTATTACATTGTATAGTTGTTCTTGAATAAAAAAATAAATTGATAACACAATCATTGACATCTTTAAAAAAAAAGTTTTATTTGATGTATTTGTGATTTCTTTGTATTATATGCAGAATAAATAGTAATTGTAAGTACACGTGTTACTTTGTAGGAATATTAACATTGAACAGTACATATAAAGTACAAAAGGCAAGCTTATACCTGACTGGTTTTTTTTATGATATTGGAAGGGAAACAAGCAGACGGATTTCCTGATGATAAGAAATTCACGCCGCCTAGAGACACTAAAGGTGGTAATGGTGCGTTGCCAACCTGGAGCCGGGAGCAAAAGTAAGTTTACCGGCTACCTTAAACTCCGAACCGGAACTCGTCATGACGTTATGGCGGCAGGAATAGGCGGTGGTACCAATCCGGGCGAGTCGCTGCGAAACTCTACCACCTAGTCAGATGTCACGGTGTTAGTGACGGTGAGCCTTTGCTCGCCTTTTACGAGCTGCCTGGCAAGGAAGGCAGATGGTCCATTCTACAAAGAAGCCCGGACCAACACGGGGAAAACGACTACGGGGGGGAAACGGGGGGTACACGATATATCTGGTCAAATATAACACCGCTCACCTAAAATAATAAATAAACACGTTGAAAATATCACTGATAAATACTAAACTATTAAAAAACAAACAGACGTAGGATGATTGATAATATTTACACCCTGTCATTTATCACTAGCACCGCGACAGCCCGACTTGTTAGAACTGCATTTCTCGCCATGCCTTTCCACGAGGACGATTTATCTACGCCATTTATATCTCTGGGGATTTTTTTCTTGTTTAGAATTATTATTATTCAAACAAGATTTTGTACTGTTTAACTGTAATTATTTTGTTTGAATGTTTTCAACCAATTTATACGCAGCAAAAATCATAATCGGACTAGGTACATAATCTCAATGGAACTCAATGGAAGTTGTCTGTGGTCTGACATAAAATATGAATAAATAAATATCTCTGAACAAGTTACTAAGATTGAATCTAACCCCAAACTAAGCAAATTATATGCGTGTGTTACGGGTGTTAGTCAACGATACTAATACATAGAAATACTTAAAGAGATGCCAGAATAAATTTAATAAACACCTAGACATCTAAATGTTCATCACATTTTGATCCTGCCCCCGTCAAGAATCGAACCCGAGCCTCGCGGTTGGTCGGTGTAGTTAGGCGTGTACGTTAACCACTCGACCAACGAGGCGGTCAAAATAAATGAATGAAAGAACTCTTTATTGTGCACAATTAAAATTCCCACAAAATAAGTACAAAATATAAAAATACTAGCCGACCCGGCGAATTTCGTATCGCTTGAAATTACTAACAGTTTGTATATGAAAAAAATTAAGTGTTGTTTTCAATTTTCCCCGGTTTCTCTACATAATATGATCCTTCTACTGACAATAAACAATACAACAAAAAAAGAATTAATGAAATTGGTCCATCTGTTCAGGCGTGGTGTGACCACGCGAAATGGGGATTCATTTTTGTGTATATAATACATACTACATATCGCCTCTGTGGTCTAGCGGTCTAGGTGTTGGACTTGACTTCACGAGGTCCAGGATTCGAATCCCGGGACGGGCAACAATAAGAAAATGTAATATTTCCAATTTTCTAATAAAAAAATGATGCTCGGTATTGGATACGTGTCCGGTTAGCGATAGACTTGCCATCTATCACATTGTGGGACTTAGTGTCTTCGGCTACTCGTGGGTGCCCTGGTTGTGCCTCTGCCTACCCCTTCGGGGATATGGGCGTGAATGTACTCACTTACTATAAAATAGGTATATACTCGTACGTCGAAGTAAGAAATTCCGTTTATTCCGCAGTTGAGAAGTGTACCACTTCCAATGTGAAATATCTACTTTGAATATAAGTAAATTTATTGAAGTATAAAACGAAAAAAGAGATAGAATTTACTGATCGCTAATGAAATCAACCCCCAAAGGACAACAAAAAGGAGGATCAATTAATGTCCTTTGGGGATTGATATTCAATATAACTTTTAAACTGATGAACCGAATTCGGTGTGATTTTTAGTTTGAAAGGTAACAATTTAGATCTACACTCCATGTAGGTTTTGTCGACGTTATTATATCTACATTTTTAATTTAAGTCTTATTTGAGAGTAAAGAATAAATTTACATATAAACTTAAGGCTATCAGTAATAGTACTTAACTATCATTATCTTAAAAGCTTAGTAAAGTTATGCAAATCAATTAGTTCAAGTTATTCGAGCTAAGTAACCAGTCTTATATAAATTTCATCAGGTGCACAGTAAACGAGTTCCGAAGACCTATCAAGGAAACCACAGGATACCATAAGAATATCATCAAGTGTCTTTTGTTTTCTCAGTGAATGACTTAAAGGTGCTGATGACTTGAGCATTCACATGTAATGAGCATTTGTGCGAATGTTACATCACAGAAAAATAGCGAGAGCATTTTAGCGAGCATTCTATCGAGCATTACTGCGAGCTTTTTGCTGCGCCAAGCATCGAAAATCGTTCCAGGCCTGAGACGTCCCACCCGCACCCGTGAAGCTCTGTTTCTTTTTTTAATTTTGTAATGAGAATTATCAATAAATATAAATGCAGCACACGCGACCGTCAAATCTGACATCATCGTGAACAATATATTTTATTGCTCATGAAAGTGTTCATAGCAATGTTTGGCTCTATGCTTGGCTTGCTCGTTGTTCAGTTTGACAAATATAAATACGGCGAATGCTCGGTGTTCGTTACAAGTGAATGTTCAAGTCTATCAGCGATGACAGATGACGTAAACCTTTTTTTTATGATATTGGAAGGCAAACAAGCAGACGTATTTAATGACGGTAAGAAATTCACGCTGCCTAGAGATACCAAAGATGGTAACAGTGCGTTGCCAACCTTAGATCGGGATGTTAGGCCTCGAGCAAAAGTATATCAGCTACCTTAACCTCCTAATCGGAACACGTCAACGGCAAGCGCTGACATTATGGCGGCACGATAGATAAGGCGGTGGTACTACCTAGTCAGGTATCACGGTGTTTGTGAGGATACCTAAGCCTATGCTTGCCTTTTTTAGCTTGTATCTTCTCAATTTGTATAGGTTACAGTATGAAGTAGTTCTCAAAAGAAAATTAATGGTTTACGTGTAAATGAAACTCCAGTTAATATTTATTTGAAAAAAAAAAACATTTAAGGCGCATTCTACGCTGAGTAAGATCAAGATATTAAAATTTATTTTAAAAACACTCGAGTCACATTAAGACACACATTTAAAAAGAAGAGGTGAATGATCAAGATTTTAAAATTTATTTTAAAAACACTCGAATCACATTAAGACACACATTTAAAAAGAAGCAATGTAGGTGAATGATCAAGGTTTTAAAATTTATTTTAAAAACACTCGAGTGACATTAAGACACACATTTAAAAAGAAGAGGTAAATGATCAAGATTTTAAAATTTATTTTAAAAACACTTTAGTGATTTTGATTGTGTCTACACATTTAAAAAGAAGCAATGGAGGTGACTGATCAAGATTTTAAAATTTATTTTAAAAACACTAAAGTGACATTAAGACACACTTTTAAAAAGAAGCACTGGAATGATCAAGATTTTAAAATTTATTTTAAAAACACTGGAGTGAAATTAAGACACACATTTAAAAAGAAGCTACATAAATTAATTTTATAACAACTACTTCACTAAAACACATGTTTTTGCTATCTCTAAAATGACATCGGTGAGTGCTCTAGAAACGATTTTATATTTAGCAGAGTAATTCGCTGTTGCCAGCACTTTAACGACTTTCGACTCGACAATTCGAAAGCATGAAAATTCCAATGTAGGGGTACAGATTGCGCGTATTTACTCAGTAACGAGCTGTTGTACGAGAGATAAAAGGTTTGTTTCTTTTTGGGTTAAGTCTTTGTATATACACCAAAAATCCAAGGGACTACTAAAACTACATAAGTTGGGAAACATATTTGTACGTCTTGGTCAAAGAGTTAGCGAAAGCGCTTACGCAGTGTAAAATATGATGGAATCTGAGTTATATTGCGGTGCAGTATTATATAAGACTAAGCTCAGGTTCAATCCAGTAAATAATGGGTATTAGTTTTAAGAACACGTACATTGAAAGGCTATTTTTAGGGTTATTTTTTCATAATAATCATTTAAATGCAATAAAATTGCTAAGAGTCAACTTTTATTTCGTTCACAAAAATTGAGTGTTTCCCCTGGGATTCCATTATCAGATCTAGCCTTGGCCTTGGCCTTGGGACTACCTCAAAATTCTTTTCTCAAACAAAAAAAGAATTTTTATACGACCATAACAAATTTTAATTAAGTAGGTACTTATAAGTTATTAAATTTAAATTATTAAAATCTGATGTTCAGACACTATAAAGGTTCTATGGTTAATTATCTTTTTGATGAAAACGCCGTCTTCATTTATCAAGACTAGCTACTTTTTTCCCAAACATTATGAATATAGTTTGTGCACCATCTGTGACCATTTAAATCGTTATCAATGTTTTTGTTTGTGTGTGTCAAATGTGTGGTAGTTTGTGTTAAGTTTTATTTACTGATTGAATGAACTTTATCAGCATTATTATTAAAAAATCTTGGCGTTCTGTACTTCTCCTACACATAAACTATATCTAAGTGTGCCAAATTTGATTTTCGCTAAAAAAGGTCCAAAGATTTTGCTTCACGTATTAATGTAATGCATAGTAAGATTAATTTATTTCATGTGTCAATTGTTTGAAGTAAGCAAGTCATAAAATACGTTTTGCTAATGTAAAGTACAAATACAATAGATTTCAGAAGCCAGGAATAAAATGTTAAAAAGAGAGAGTGATAGCTTTTCCTCTAAATTCTAAATCTATATCCATCTTGTCTAACTCAACCAAAACATTAAATGTTTGGTGCACACTTGATAAGGACGTATATAGAAGCGTGTAAGCTGTATTTTGAAATGATATAATTTTATTCAGTAAGGGTAGGTGCACAAAGGTTGACCGTAAACAAATTTTTATTGTACTTTCTACTAAATCCGCTTTATATCAAAAAGGTAGTTCCATCATTAAACTTCTTGAAGAGCTGATTTTTCTCGCTTTGAATTCTTTTCAAGAACAAGCTAAGATGCTAAACAAATGCTAAATACGAAATTTCATAAACTTGAAACACGAAGCAGAAAGAAGATACTGCGTCTTTGTGGAATAGCAGAATAGAAGAAAGGAGATATTTGTGCTTCAATTTTTATACTAATTACTGAGCGACATTTTATGCTACAATTTGGTCTGGGGCTGCATATCAAGATGTCATAAATTGGATTTGGATGAGCTGGTGGCAAATTACGACCGATACCGATAAAATCCGTGACCTCACGAAGGAAAACACAGTTTTGAAGAGACTTTTTTGAGCTTTAAGACCGCCTTTTACACATATTTTTTACGTCATATTGTTTTATATGTATGTTCGAATTTATACCGTACAATCTATATATATAATGAAAATGATTCCCCACTATGTATGGTCATACATAGTCATACATGTTACATCATGATTGAACAGATGGACCACTATTGCTAACTTTTTTGTTGTATTTCTTATTATCATTATAAAAAAAACTAAAGAAAAATGTGAGAACCTGAAAAAAATGCAAGGAAAATGGGCGAAAACGATTTTGTAATAAAATAATGTCAAGCACTATGAAGTTCGGGTTGGCTAGTAAATAATAAATAAATAATGTTTTTTTAAGATACAGCAACCACATCGCTTGTACATTTTATCAAATACTGGCGCCTGTTTTCAAGTCGACATTCAAATGTTTCAAAATCCGTAAACTATACGATACGATTCTGTGTGGAACCTACATCGTAGCACTGCGGCGAGAGTGTGACATCCCCTTTAGCACAGTCGACAAACACCTATTACTAAACCAATTAATTGTGTAATTAATCTGTCCACCTTGGCTAGGTCAATTCGTGTAACTAACCCATTGACATTTATTTATTTGTTCAGATAGATCCTTCGTCACGCGACCTGTCATCGCCCTACAGATAAGTTAAAATAAAATTACTGCAACGGCTGAATGTAAATGAAATCTTAGTTTTAAAGTCTTACAAAATTGAAAAAAAAATACAAAAAAAGGCTAACTTGTAAAATATGACATACATGAAATCTCTTGTTAAAGAGTATTTATATTCTTTGCATGAAATTCACGAAATTCGTTGTCAGTTTCTTGTAGAAAATAATTGTTATTTAAACTCTTTTACTGTTCAGTATAATTTAAAGTCTATATTTAAACCTTGCTATTCTTATCTTAAAAAACTAACCTTTATGGTCCTGATTCCTTTGATTTTTGGTTTTTTGCATTCGTCTCAGCTCCAGACAGCAGAGTAACAATTCAAGTTATTGAAAAATATTTAAGTTACAAGTACACATAGGATCGGGCCGAATAATACGAAATCGCCGGAATCATATTATTATGATCGAAAAATTAAAAAAATGTTTACTCAACCATCGTCTAAACCTTTACTTTATGTAGCTACAAATTATCCTGATTACGAATTAAGTCGGATCGAAATCAAGTCATTCGTTAAAAAAATATGATGACACCGACAGACAGACACGTCAACCAGGATAACCCCTGGTAATACTGTATATTAAGGCGCAAGTTTAGGCATATTGTTTATTTACAGTGCTTCCAATTTAAAGGGATTTTATACATAAAGGTAAGAAGGTCATACTATTGTTTAGTTTAATGTAGACGAGTTTTTTTAAAGCGTTAATTTACTTTTAACTCTATTTAGGTAGATAAATATGCAGTTTCATGAAGAGAGCTTTTTGTAGAGACGAATAACACCTGTTAAAAGAAATGTTATTATTATGTGTTGAGTCAAGGATGACGGTTAAATTTAACTGGCAGACGACCGTGACAGTTTTATAGTAACTAAAGTTAAAATTAACTTTGTTATTGTTCGCTTTGCTTTTAGATAAAAAGGTTTCTTTCCCGGCCCCCTTTTATTGTTTTAAGTTAGTAAGTATCTTCACGCCCATATCCCCGAAGAGGTAAGCAGAGGCACAACCAACGTATCCACGTTTAGCTGAAGACACTAAGTCCCACAATGTGATCGGTGGCAAGCCTATTGCCAACTGGGCACACATCCAATCCCGACCAACATTTTTTTAGAAAATTGTAAAAATACGAATTTTCTTTTTTTTACCTGACCTGGCAATCGAACCTTAAACCTTCCAACAAATTTCTTGTATACTCCTAACATACATAGCTCCTTTTAACGGTTTTTGGTCCTTCGGAGAGTAGCAGTATTGTGGTCGCTCTTCTAGGATGCGACAGCAGCCCCCTCTGCTCGTACCTCGCCATGACAATATATCACCTAGCGTTATTATTATCGCTTTTTTGCGATCTATTCCTATATCTGACAAATAAAGAAACCGTTAAAATTCCAACCGTTTCGTAGAACTACGAACACAGTGACACGAGATTTCGCACGTGGCTTGATCAAATTGTAAGCTTAAAAACCTAAAGACTATTAAGGCAGATAGACGAGGCTCAAATTCGATTTCCAGGGGAGATAAGGATTTGTGTGAAAGATGACGTATTTTTATACAATTTGATTATGAATTTTCACTATGTACGTATTCGTACAATTGTTGGCCCTTATTGAAATCCCATTATTATAGCCGTAATACGACATTTATAAACTTCGCATACTTACCTATACATAATACGTGATTTATTCTAAACAACAACAACAGTTGCATAAAATACCGTGCTGTTTTTTTTATAATAATAATAAAGAAAGGACCTTTTTTGTTAATAAAACATTATTTTTATTAATGAATTACACTTACTGTTATGTTACTAATTAGATAATTTCAATTTTGGAACTAGTATAAATTAAAAAAAAATATTTTAATAAATTAAAATATTTAAAAATAATACATAATATGTAGATATTACTTACTGAACATAATATTGCAACAGTCTTATAAAACAAAGACTAAAGTTAGAGTAAAGTTCATATTAAGTATACCTGTATCCAGTGCCGGATTAAGCACATAGAGGGCCCTAGGCAATTTTAAATTTGGCCCTTTTTCAAAAATTTTGTAAAATTGACGGTTATTTTCGCAAATTCAGAATTTCAAACACCTCTTATATCATGTCAAGGTTTTAACTAAAGAAACAACAAAATAAAATAAACATAACAAAAATAAAGATTTTTTCAATCAAAAAAAAATATAGAAATTGAAAATTGCATTTCGAAATAAAATTCATGTAAAATTTTCTTTTGGTCTGGCCTGTTGGGTAATCCAGCACTGCCTGTATCACAGTGCAATGAAGATGATACCAGGTTGATCCTTGGACTACATTAGTATTTAAAGTTTACTTATAAGATGGCTTATGTTTTAATAAAATTGTATGTCTATTTATATGACGCGTAATATTTTAATAAACTAAAATTTAAAAATTTTGTTATTTTCCACGCCATGAAATGGTCAAATACGTGAGATTCAATAAGAGTACCAACGTACCACATTTATAGCTAAAGATATATTTAATTATGATCTTGAACTATATATATTAGTGTTTTGTAACATCACTAGCATGACGGCCCTGGAAATGCTTTAAGAAATGAAATCGATAGGTTCAAAATAACAAACATTATATATTATAAAAATACAAACGACTTTTTCCCGTGTTTGTTCGGGTTTCTATGCAGAATAGACCATCTGCCTTTCAGTCAGGCAGCTCGTAAAAGGCGAGCATAGGCTTACCGTCACTACACCACGACATCCTACTAAGTGGTAGAGTTACGCAGCGACTCGCTCGGATTGGTACCACAGCCTTACCTATTCCTGACGCCATAACGTCAGTGCTTGCTGTTGACGTATTCCGGTTTGGAGGGTAATGTAGCCGGTGAAGTTACTTTTGCTCTTGGCCTAAGATCCCGGCCTCAAACCATTACCACCTTTGATGTCTATAGGCGGTGTGAATTTCTTACCATCAGGAAATCCGTCTGCTTGTTTGCCTTGTTGTTGTTTGCCTTCCATTATCATAAAAAGACTTAATAAATATTATCTATTAAACGGTAGGTATAGATTATGGTCGAAGGCATTTACTAGGTGGTAGAGTGCTGTGCCATTAGCCTGGATTGGTAGCACCAGCTTACTTATCTTACTACCTATGACATCAGAAGAGCCTCCGGGTTTTTCACTATGTTATAATGGGAAAAATGTCCAAACGGCCATTGATGAGGGTGACAGCCTGTGCCAGGGGCGCCTCGAAGTTTAAGGCAAGTTTCAATGCGCTAGGCTGATAAGACCGATTTGCATTTCCTTCGTAATAATTTATGGGAAGAAAAGCCCCATCCAATAGGGTAACTCTTGAATCTCGAAATGCTAATTGGAAATTGGAAACGGATTTGTCGTTTTACGTACTTTTGGATACAATACTAGAAAGAAAGAAAGAAAGAAAGAAGAATGAAAATTATTTATTTGCGGAAATATGTGTGTAAATGAGATGTTACAAAAATATTTAAGTACTAGCTGTCCCGGCGAACTTCGTTTCACCCGTTCAGTATAAGAAATAATAAAGTATTATTTTTCCCATCTTCCCTGCAACTTTCCCGGTTTTTCTTTTCGTAAGAACCTTCTCCTGATCATAAGTAATACAATAATAAAAAAGTTAGCTAAATCGGTCCAGTCGTTCGGAAGTTATGAGCTTACCAACACATTTAGCGATTCATTTTTATATTATAGATATCAACATATTTCGGTGTACAAATATTTTAACATTTATAAAAAATATTATTTAATAAGGTACAGCTAGCGAATTATGAGCTCAAACTAAATACTATAACTGCCTTATTCATAAAAAATAGTTAAGTAACCTCCTAAGCATTGCTTAACTAATCATTTGATTAAGCCTTAAGCATTGCTTAAAAATTTGTTATTCATAAAGTTCATTTTGACATTGCTTAGTTAAATACTGCTTAACTTGGTAGGTTTTGGTAGAAATATAGCTGTATGCGTATTTCTTTTGCTAAAAGTGGATTAAACAATTGTCATCCGTTATCAACATCGTTGTTTCTGAATACGGTGTCGGACATCTATAACCTCTTGCTAAAGAGTATTTATATTTCTACAATAAAATACTCGTACATATTGTACTACAATAAAATTAAATTTATTAGAGTAAATAAAGTTGATGCAACATAGACACAAAACGTTTAAACTGATACACTGCATTTCAAAAATAATGTTTTTAATGCATCTACATTATGTTACTAAGCTAAATATAAAAATGATGTCATTTCTGTAATATTTTCCCCGTGTTGGCTCGAGTTCCTTTGTAGAAAGTAGAATAGACCATCTACCATCTAACAGGAGTTAAACAGCGCGTAAAAATCGAGCATAGGCTTACCGTCACTAGCACCGTGACAACTTACTAGGAGGTGAATTTCGCAGCGACTCACCGGGATCGGTACCACCGCCTTACATATTCCTGCCGCCATAACGTCAGCGCTTGCTGTTGAATTGTTCCGGTTCGTAGAGTAAAGTAGCCGGTAAACTTACTTTTGCTCGGGGCTTGACATCCCAGCCTCAGGTTGGAATCTCACCATTGACACCTTTGGTGGCTCTAGACGGCGTGAAATTCTCACAATCAAAAAATCTGTCTACTTTTATACTTACAATATCATAACAAAATGCTCTGGAAGTCATTGGCCATCTCCATAATGAAACATGTTATTACAGTCCTATATTGTTCCAAAATCCAACATATCCCATCCAATTTTGTCCACACTTCAACGAAATCAAAATATTTCAATGCGTGTATTATAAAAAAATCATAAGAATACACAAATAAGCCATATTAAATGGCTAGTTGTTGTATTTTGTCAATGCACATACAATCAGCTGTTTGAAATTTAGTCAGCCATTTTGTTGATTAAAATTTTAAACAAGGGTCCGAGGTTGCTTAAAGTGACAGCTATTTAGAGTATATTTAAACAAATCATTGACTCTAAATAGCGTTTATGAATAAGAATTTTTTTAAGAATTGCTTAAATTGGTGATTAAAAGTTAAGCAACGTTTATGAATAAGCCTGTAAAAGTTAAGCAACGTTTATGAATAAGCCTGTAAATGTTTTATTACATTCAACAATATCAACATATTCGATTCCAATTTACACGAAAAATTTAATTGAAAATCTAAGAATTCGCTTCTGTTTGGTTTTTGGTGTTTACATATTTTTTTTATAAAATTAAAAGGTTGGGTAGTAAAGCCTTTTGATTTGTATGACTGCTTTTCAGAACAGCATCCGCCAGTGAGTAACGCTGACTTATATTAACAGGTATCGGAAAGACAGCGGTACCAAGTCGAGCAAGTCGTCGTAATATTCTACCACCATCTTATTGGTTTAAAGGAAATTATTGTTTGCTATACCAGGACGCAGATCATCAACAATTGAAAAAGGCATCATTATTCTGACCTTTTCGTAGAGAAAGGACGTAGAGAATGTACGGTATTTCGGGTGAGATTAAAAGCAATGCTCAAAGCATCTGAGTGTTCACTCTTCCTCGCCAAAACACTAAAAGACATAATATACGCCTAATTACATAAAGAGGAAAAACGATACTGACCTTTTGGTAAAGGAAAGGTCTGGTGAGAGCCAAGTACCGCTCAAGTGCCATGGTGACAGCGATGCAGACACTGCCGATGCCGAAGACTCGGAGAACGACACGAGTGGCGCAGTACATCCGCGTGTTGGCTATCCCAGGCCAGTGTTGGGATACCAGGAAGGCACAACTCATACCCAGCTATAAGGAATGAAATCAATTATAATCAAAATTTTATACGATAACTAGCTGTCCCGGCGAACTTCGTTCCTCCCGTATGGAAAAAAGTAAAGTGTTGTTCTTAGTTTTGTCGCAAGTTTTGTCCTTTTTCTTATCTTTTAAACCTTCCCTGGACTTGAACAAATAATTCAAAACCAAAATTAGCGAAATCGGTTCAGCCGTTCTCGAGTTTTAGCGAGACTAACGAACAACAATTGATTTTTGTATATATAGAAAATACATGAAACAAGGTAACATGTTCTAGTGGTAAATGGAAACAAAGAACCGGACGGGTTTATGCTATGCACAGGAACATGCTGCCACGCTGCTTACATTTCTACATACAGCATTACATTTCAGCATTTTTCTAAATAAAAATAAAGTAGCAAAAGCATGTTGTAATAGAAAGAGTCAATATAAATGATCAATGACAAGAATAACATAACAACGACATTAGTAGACACACCCAGAAATGCATGCATCTAGGTGTTTTTCACACAAATGTCTGCCCTCGTCGGGAATCGAACCCGAGCCTCACCGTTGGTTAACCCTTCGATCAACGACGCTGTTTGTGATTGGAGTCCTGTTGCGACGCTATGGCAGCAGAAAAAAAAGGCGTTACCAATCCGTGCCAGTATTGTTTGTTTTATGATATTGGAAGGCAAACAAGCAGACGGATTTCCTGATGGTAAGAAATTCACGCCACCTGGAGACACCAAAAAAATGTTAGGCCTCGAGCAAAAGTTGGTTTACCGATTGGTTTACCGCAACCTCATCCTCCGAACCAGAATACGTCAAAGGCAAGCGCTGACTAAGGAATAGGTAAGGCGGACATTGGTAAGGCCAATCCGGGCGAGTCGCTGCTAAACTCTACCAACTAGACAGATGTCACGGTGTTAGTGAAGCCCAGATTAACACGGGGAAAAAGAAAGGTCATTACAGAATTTTCTCATCTTGTCTGACTGAACCAGGGATATAATCCAGTTAGCTAAATTAGCACTGCAGCTTAGCCATCCAGCGTTAGACATAACTTCAAATATTCTCAGCCCTAGAGTAACAATAAGAAAGTGTGTATGGGTAATTTAAATTTCTGATGGTGAATTTTCTAATTAAAGAAAACCTTGCTCGGGATTAAATATGTGCCCGGTTGGTGATAAGTTTACCATCTATCACATTGTGGGACTTATGCTCGATTTCACCAAGAGCCCCTATATTTAGGGGACCATTTAACGTTACTTACGGGACTGTTTCAATACAAAACCGTCCCCTAAAACACGTTAAAAGGTCCCCTAAATATAGGGGCTCTTGGTGAAATCGGGCATTAGTGTCTTCGGACTTAGGTTAGTCGTGGGTGGTTTGGTTGCACATTTGCTTACCCTTCAGGGATACTTGCATGACAATACTTTTTTTACTGAATAGTAGGATTGGTTAGTACATATTGATACATCCCTAAGACAAATTTGATTATCTGTATTTTTTATTTCGTCAATGTTGGTCGTTTTCGTGGTTGGACCGAAAAGTTAATCTGGATTGGACATCAGAATTGGGATATTGCATTATATTTTCATCATCATCATCATCATCATTTCAGCCATAGGACGTCCACTGCTGAACATAGGCCTCCCCCGTTGACTTCCACGTCGACCGGATGGAAGCGGCCTGTATCCAACGAGACCCCGTGACCCTCATAAGGTCGTCTGTCCATCTCGTGGGTGGCCGTCCTATGCTTCGTTTGCCGGTACGTGGTCTCCACTCGAGAACTTTTCTGCCCCAACGGCCATCAGTTCTCCGCGCTATGTGCCCCGCCCACTGCCACTTCAGCTTGCTAACCCGGCTGGCTATGTCGGTGACTTTCGTTCGCCTGCGGATCTTCTCATTTCTGAATCGATCTCGCAGGGAAACCCCGAGGATAGCCCGCTCCATAGCTCGCTGAGCAACCTTAAGCTTGTTTATCAGGCCCACAGTAAGAGACCACGTCTCGGTGCCGTAGGTCATCATTGGTAACACACACTGGTTGAAGGCTTTTGTTTTGAGACACTGAGGTATTTCGGACGAAAAGACGCTACGCAATTTCCCGAACGCTGCCCAACCGAGTTGGATTCGTCGATTCACCTCTTTCTCGAAGTTGGACCTACCTAACTGGACCGTTTGTCCTAGGTATATATATTCGTCAACAACTTCTAGGATCGCGTTAACTGACACTGGGGTGGGCGCTACATGGACATTCCGCATGATTTTCGTCTTGTCCATGTTCATCTTAAGGCCCACCTGTCGGGAAACACGATTGAGGTCTTCGAGCA
>NJDD01000044.1:29958-49179 GCA_002245505.1 Calephelis nemesis
ACGATGTTGTTAACAAGGGACTTGTGGACGAGGAACCCAACACCACCTTGGGACTGCTGGTCGCCCTCGCGGTAGTAAAAGAAGTTGCCGGATTTGAGGGCTATCGTATCCTCCCCCTCTCTTCGGACTTCAGATAACCCTTTTTTTTTTTTCGTGGGGAAATCCATCATGGATACCCGCCGCTTTCGGGGGAAGTGGCGGGTTATGTCAGACTCCTACTGACTAAAACCCCACGGTGTCCACCCCTTCGCCAGGTACCGGGGCTGCAGGAACGCTTTCGCACACATCCACAGCCCCAGCGGCGCTAGATCTTGCGATCTCCATCAGGCGGCCCCACTCAATAGGGGGCCGCAAACCGTCTGAACACACCGTCACAGGGACACAGGGTGCACCACGTCGGGGGTTCCAGTGGCGACAGGCACCCCCGTACCTGCCGCAACCCCATCTCGACCGGGCGGGCTAGATGGAACGCCCGCCCCCCTCCTCCGCAGGCCTGGAAGCCCCCAACCCACGCGGGCCCAAGGGCCCACCACCCTGTGTGCGCTCCTCGGGTCCCCTCTTGGACAGAGAGGGGTACTGAGGAGCGCCCTCCCTGGTCCGTATTGGTTTCACCGGGGTCCCGGCTCGACCCCAGTTACTCAGCCCCCCCGCCACGACAAGGCTCGGACCCTCGGGGGGGACTTCAGATAACCCTATAATATCCCAGCGCAACTTGTCTATCTCCTCTTCCAGTTCAGCTAGCTTCTCATCGGTCCTCAAAGTGCGCGTGTTGTAAGTAACCAGTGATAACCTACGCCGTCGGTTGTCCATTATGTCTGCCATAGACGTTTGACGGAGAGATACCGCCACCCGGAGATTCTTAACACCCCGGGCTCCAGCTCTCAACCGACGATTTACTTCACGACATTATATTTTAAAACTTACCAAAGCTACTAAATCATTTGCTGCCAACGACGTGAGAAGTAGTAAATGCTTCTTGTTCCTCACTCGTCTCTCCCCTCGTCGTAAGGCAATAATTGCTGACGCATTCCCAACGATACCAAAAACATAGGCTACTAATAACAAAGTACTGAAAGTCTTGCTTCCTTTCCGCACCATACTAGTATTATTGACCCCATGAAGAAGTGTAGTGTTAACATCTGCAAACATAGTTGTAGCTTCGAAATATTCTTCTGTTGTTAATATTTCACTGTACATTTTGAAGGATTTTAGTGTCTTCTTAATGGAGAATGTTAAACCAATTTCTTGGAAATCTTCGCTTTGGGAAAGTTTTCGGTCATCGTTCGTTAAGCATGAATCTGAAACAAAAATATTTTTTGAATTTACGATGACAATAAAATTATTTACGTTTCTTCTCCTGTCTGGCTAGGTTTGGAAACGGTGGTAGTTTACGGTAGATCCCTATCTAGACCCTTCTAGGGATAAATTAATTTACATTTTAAAAATAGTTAATAAATAATCATATAATCGATAAAAAAACAGTGCGTAAACAGTAAATATATAATTAAATTAACAAATTTGATTAAAACCTATTAAAATGTTTGAACACCACAAGTTGGTAAAATATGTTGAAACGCTTAAATAATTTTGTAACATCTTTGTAATACTCATATTCCGCAAATAAATATTTTTTTTCTTTCTTTCTTTTCTTTCTTCTTTAAATCTGAAGTAAGTACTAACAAGTACTGCTAGAAAAGAGTAATGAATGTGGAGGAAGCTAGGCTGGTCTGTAAAATTTGTAATACTTGGATTTTGATTATTTGTTGAAACCATATTATACATTCTACATCTATGGTTGAAACTTATAAAAATGTCAACGCGCACAAGTATGTGTAAGGTTATGTTTGTAAACCGAAATTTAAACCATAGAAACATCATAATTTAAAAGATTCTTTAGTCATGACTTCCGTTTTTATTTCGGTAAAGAGTATTTGTTGTGATTAAACTAGCAACCCGATCAGCGGAAGGGATGACTAGAGTGGGGGGTAATCTAAAATAAATAAATAAATAGATAGTGGCATTTTATTGGGAGTCGCCGAACTAGATGGACGTTCTATTGTAGCAGATTGTAATTTGTATTTTTAATCTAGATTATATTGTAAATATTATTATTGAAAAAAAGACAAGCCCGCTGAGTTTCTTTCGCCGGATCTTCTCAGTGTGAGGTCGCGATTCCGATCCGGTGGTAGTTTGAAAAATGTCGACGCGCACAAATACCACTTGTATGGTTCATGTGAATAAAGATTATTCTGATTCTGATTTATACCCTATGTACGAATTACTGTGCTTCATGAAAAATATATCAAGTGAGTTGTGACTGTGGGATATGATTAACACCCTGGATTGAAGTACTCTTACATATGATCAAAGTAAATAAAGTTTTTTGCTGATTCTGTCTACTCCACAAGTGACTGGGCGTGTAAATACTTATTGTAGTACTTTTTTTAGGCAGTACATTCATGATGTTCTAACTGTGGACATTTTTTTATCATATTGAAAGGCAAACAAGTAAATGGATCCGCTGATGGTAAAAAATGCACAAATGGAGAATGTTAGGCCTCGTTCATATGTAATTTACTAGTCACTATTTAATATACTCTTGGAAACCGGTACACGATAATGTCGGAAATTCTGCTGAGCACCAACTAAACTTATTAAGTGTATGCTATATTTTGCTATGATTTTATTATTTTCTGACGTTTTTAATCAACGTTTTTCGAAGAATAACTCGTTTTGTTTCTTTCTATTACTAATGTTGAAAAAGGAAGTGATTAAAATTAGTTTTGTGAGTGTTCCACAAAATTACTGAAAGTCGAGCATAAAAGTTAATGGCGGTGGAAGAATTTTAAAGCGCTAGTCCAAATAGGATAAATTGCTGCAAAAGCCTTCCACCGAATCTGACGTGATCTCAAAAAACATTTTAGGCACTTATATTATACAAGATAAATACGACAACTTAAAAATGAAAATAAGGATTTATTCAAACGCTTTTAAACTCAAAATATATGTAGGTAATGTAAGTCTTTTCACTACGCCCGAATAAGAACATGTTTATATACTTTGACAAAATATACAAAAACGTGAAACTCTTTTCTTTTTTCTTTCTCTTTTTTTCCTTCTCTTATTAGAAGTGAATAAAGAGAAATTGTTTCACGAGACAGCGTTTTTATTTAAAAATAAAAATCTTTACAGGAAGTAAAATATCTTGTGCGTGTGTCACACAGTATATGCATGTGTGCGCGTGTATGTGTGTGTGTACGTACGAGCTTGCATGCGTGTACTGTGTACGTATGAAACAAAGAGTCTTTGGCAAAGCTACGTGTAATAATCTAGATATTACAGTAAATCTTAAATAATAATTAGAGTCTGAATATCACAACCACTTCGTTATATAAGACGATCTGGACTGGAGACAAAGAATACTGTTTCCCTCCAAAACAGGTTCGTTGTCTAGTGTTGGAACGAGGTTATCCATCTTAGCGACTAGCAAGATCCCATAGCTTTATATATAAAGTTGCATTTTGCATTTTACCAAACTCAAACTTTCAGCTCAAAGGTGGCTAAGGCTCATTTCTTTTTTTCTTTCTTTAAGTTTGGCTTTCACGTTAGTATTTTGCCTTCGTCAAGTAGAAATTTGCGTCAAATTTTATATCAATTATAATTAGTCATCAGTCACAAGTCGACAGTAAGTCGTGTCACGCTCTTGGGTAAAGTGGCGGCCTCATTACACAAGCTCATGTAAGGAGATTTGGCGGCAACGAGGAAATACACGATACGCTAATTTCTTCATGATTATTTCATTTGTGCACTTTCACTAAACAAAATTGTACGAAATGCCACCAAAATTGTTAGATTTCACTCATCATGAACACGAAATTTGATAATTATAAAAAAACTTCGACCATCTTTTTTCGATGGCGCCAAAACTCCCTAAGGATAATTTGTTTACCATTATGTAGATTCGTATGTGTCGACATTAGACACTCAACGCCTGAGTCGATTTAATAAAAATGACATTGCATTTGTTTTAATTGTCCATGATTAAAAATGTCAAAATTGTGTCAAAATTAAAAATGGCGGCAACTTAAATACGTATTTTAAAATCATTGTTATATTACATAATTAAATCATTTTAATTAAATATGTCTTAGAATTAGGACTTTAATTTTATACAGACGGATTTTGCTTTGCAATAACACGCTTCTATCCACTTATAAATAACTACTTTTATTTCTAATTTAATTTTAATTAAGTATATTGAAATTATGTATTTCATATATGAAATTAAATAAATAATGAATATTTCGACAAGTTACACTAATTGAATTAAAAGTAAGCAAATTACATTCTTTCTCAACGATTTTCATACACGTAACATGTTTAAAATAGATGCCAGAATAAATTTAATTAACACCCAACCCAGAAATGTAGACATCTAAATATTAATCATACAAATGCCTGCCCCTTACGAGAATCGAATCCGAGTCTCGCGGTTGGTCAGGGTAGTTAGGCGTATACGCTAGCCACTCGACCAACGAGGCGGTCATATAGTTTCTTAACTTTTTACAATTTTTCAACATAATTTTAATATTGTGATTAAGTAGGTAGGTACCTAATAAAAATATACTTAATCATAAATTTACTACCTCTCATAAGTTGAAAACAAAACGATATTAGTTGATCATAGAGTGTGAGCCATAAAAAAGGTGGTAGGTACATAATTTCCACCTTACCAAAGTTGATCTTCTCTTCGAGATTTCCTCATGAAACTGTTTGTCCAAAATCTTTCGTAACCGTTACATATTCTAGTCGTCCTACCAACATTACAATAACAAAATAGACGGGTCAAGTGATTTACAATGATAATGATACACATCAAACGTGAAAAACACTTGGCAAAACTTTCGTCACTTTTTCAAATAGGGACCGACTAAGTATGGTGAAATAAGAGTCTATTTATGTCGACAAACATTGAAATAACAAACGAGGTACAGAGTTCTGGTGTTTAACATTTGTTTAATAATATTTGTTCGTGAACATTAGTTTAACTTAATAGTGAATACTTTATTCTCTACCAACCAACTTTTGGGTTCATAAAGACTAAATAAATAAATAAAATAAATAAATATCCATGGATAAATCACACAAACTGATCTCACCCAAAGAAAGAAACTTACATGGTTACGTCATGAGTGTTAGTCAACGATACCAATACATAAGGATATTTACTAGTAATATCATATCCTATTAATTAATATTATAAATGCGAAAGTTTCTTTGTTTGTTACTCCTTCACGCAAAAACTGCTGAACCGATTTTCATGAAATTTGGCACACACAGAGGGTAACTTGGATTAACACATACGGTAATTTTTATCTTGAAAAATTGTACTTGTGCGGCAACAGCTAGTACCAGATAAATTTACACTTAGACTCGAAAAAACAGATATCTCTGTACATCACACTCATGCCTGCCCCGTCGGGAATCGAACACGAGTCTTAGGGTTGTTAGTAGAGTTTGATAACGTACGTACATATACACAATATTGTACCGTCATAACTAAAATCCTTATATCTTTTTTTAAATATATACATTTAAAGTACGAGCCAAATTTTGAGAAACGGTTCGGAATTGATAACAAATCCGATTTATGAAAAAAACTGAAATTAAACAAAAAATCAATTAGTACGTTTCACAGTGGCGCCAGTGTTGCGGAATCAGGTCGTAGGGTTAATGTGAATGACGGTTGTATCACAAAAGAGAACTCGGTGCGTTATCGTTCTGGAAATGTCGATCTACTGGAACAAACCCCGTGGACTGCCGGAGACCCAAGTTGACAACGAAGATTTAAAGGTTATTGTGGAAGGAGATCCATCGCTATCTATATATAAGTATACGCTATTGCGTTTTTGTTTTTACAAACTGCTTAGCAGAGAGGCTGATCTATTCTATTTTACAACATGGAAGAAAATGTGAAAATAAATTTAATGCTAAAAAAACCCAGAAATGCAGACATATATTACGTATTATACAAAGGCTTGTTCCTGTAGCTAATTGAACGCGAAATTTGAGGACAGTGGCGTTATGCGTATAAACTGACGTCTTGAGCAACAAAACAGTCAATTATTGTCTTCGAACTCTAGGAGCAGAGGTGGGAAAATTCGACATTCTAAAAAACTTTAAAGTACCTATAAAACTAAATTTAAATAATTATTTTGCTTTCCTGGATGGTACACCATATTGGATTTTAAATGTCGCCACATTAGTCGAGTTGATTTTAACGAGCCCTTTCGTTTGATACCCATATTGTAGAAGTGCATTATAAATAATTATTCCGCCATCTTTGATGGTCCGCCATTTTGGATTTAGAATGACATCACGTATTTTGTAGTGCATTGTCTTCCAAACTAAACGTGTAGGTACACAAAATTTCAGCTCAACCGGTTGAAGATATCTACTTCAAAATTGAGTTCAAAGATTCCACTCGATCAAACATACAATACATACTGTTAACTAAATTTACTAGAACCAACAATTAACTTTTCACCATTAACCACTATGTTAATATTACAAATTATTAACACCGTGACATCTGACTAGGTGGTAGAGTTTCGCAGCGACTCGCCCGTATTGGTACCACCGCCTTACCTATTCTTGCCGCCATAACGTCATGACGTGTTACGGAGTTCGGAGGGTAAGGGAGCCGGTAAACTTACTTTTGCTCGAGGCCTAACATCCCAGCCTCAGATTAGCAACGCACTATTACCATCTTTGGTGTCTCTAGGCGGCGTGACATCAGGAAATCCGTCTGCTTGTTTGCCTTCCAATACATTAACAAAAAATAAAAATAAAAATTTTGTATTTTCTAAATGCCATTATTCTGTCAGAGGTCTAAGCAGAGTCCTAAATAGGCCTAGTAGTCGATGATTCAAGCAAAAGTGCGTACTGCCTGTCATTTTCTAGTTAGTCAGCACACATTTTGGCTCAGTATTGCCAGGCAAAAGGTACTTCACTCAGGGATGCCAACAATACATTGTAAGTTAAGCAAAAGCTTTTTAAAATAATGATTCACTAAAGAACCCTAAAAAACTCAGATAAGAGGGTAATTGAATATCGCTCACAAAAATAATTACGTAATAGAGTACAATATTTTACTACTATCAGCTGACCATATAGTCAACTATCGACTGCTGATAAGCTTTCCTAGATAGAACGAAACAAACTTCGTTATATTAGTAATTTGTTTTGTTTACCAGACGTAAAAATATGAGGAAGTTGTCGAATCGAATGAATGCTACCACATAGTGTGTTGTCTCAGAATTTTTTACTAGATTTAAACTTATTTTGACGATTCTTATTATTGTGTTGTAAGTCTGACGTTTGATTTACCCCGTGTTGGTCCGGGCTCTTTTGCAGAATAGACCACCTTCCTGCCAGGCAGCTCGTAAAAGGCGAGATTCGAGAGTAGGCTTACGGTCACTAATATCAGGATTTACGTGACCGTGGTTAGAGTTTAGAATTTCGCAGCGACTCACTCTGATTGGTATACCTGCCTTACTTATTCCTGCCGCCATAACGTCGTGACGTATTCCAGTTTGGAGGGTAAGGTAGTCGGTAAACTTACTTTTGCTCGAGGCCTAACATCCCGGCCTCAGGTTGGCAAAACACCATTACCACCTTTGGTGTCTCTAGGCGGCAGGAATTTCTTACCATCAAGAAATCCGTGTGCTTGTTTGCCTTCCTATATCATAAAAAAAACTTCTGCACAGAACAATAGATTTCGATACCGATTTTTTTAGTTTTAATAAAGTTGTACGTACTATATATATTAACACCATATTCTGTGCGATTAGAACATATGCTACTTAAGAGCTTTCAGGGGCTTAGGGGTTTAGTCGTTAAATTGTAGCAGACAAACTGACTCGCATTTATAATATCTCTAGGAATTTTACGTTCAAATTTAAACGGTTGCAGTTTCCTGTCAGCTTTAGGTTACTCTATGCATATTTTACCGTGCATTACTAAACGAGTATACAACATTTCAGCTTAATCGGTTAAAGATACCTAATTCAAAATTGAGTTCAAAGATTCCACCCTAACAAAAAAACAAAAAATACCCCTCTTTCTAATAGGATTCAACGCGAACAAAGGCGCGGTTATGCTTGTATCGCTCTCTCTCACCAAGTGTTATGATAGTTTATAGTATAATAAAATAAACAGTTTGATTTGTTTTTGTTTAAACCTATACCATAAACTAACCAATTAATTTTTTAACCAACTTCTAGGGATAGGGTATTCCCAAACATTTATGACTTAAGGACCTTCAAGAAAAGAGCGTACTCATTCCTTAAAGGTCGGCATCTGTGATACTGTTGCGGATTCTTGTGGGCAGCGGTGTTCACTTTCCATCAGGTTACCCACTTGCTCGTTTGCCTCCTCTTGTATAAAACTCTTCTATAAAAAAAGACGTCATGCGATACGAGTTACTGTCATTGTTATAGGGAAACCAGGGTATAACCCTGGTTTAATATATCATACTATCCTTATGAAATGTGATGTGATGTCAGTCAATAAAATATTTACACCATAAGTGAAATCGGAAATGTTAGAAATAAACCACAGGAAAATGTGATAAAAAATGAATTGATTGGTAGTGCGTAGGTAGAGGGAAAATTATTTTAATTGCTTTTTAATATGTATCAAAATACAAATATGGCTAATCACTACATAGCATAAAACAAAGTCGCTTCCTCTGTCCCTTTGTATGCTTAAATCTTTAAAACTACGCAACGGATTTTGATGCGGTTTTGTTAATAAATAAATTGAAGAGGAAGGTTTATATATGTATGTTTCATAACCGTGCGAAGCCAAGGCGGGCCGCTAGTGTTAGTAATTATGCGGGCCGCTATTTAAAATGTTCAACACCCCCGATAAAAGCTATGTGTAAAGTGGCTTCGAATCATCTTGATCACGGCGATTTTTCAAAGAAAAAATGTCTCATCGAATTCGGTCCATCCATTAAAAAGTTATGATGCCATAGGCAGACATACAGGTCTACTCGTTGAACGTAAAAACACTTCTCTTTCTAGTTTGCTTTAAATGAACTGCAAAGATAACGAAACATAATCCCGTAATTTTTAAACTATTATCCATCCATCCATCCATCTAGGGTTACAGGAGACGTAATCAAACTTGTATACTCGTAGTAAAATGTGAAAGTTCATGCTCCGCTGGTTCGGACATGTAGAAAGAATGACAGATAAAAGATTAACAAAGTTGGTATATATGCGAATGTGGATAGATATAGGTATTAGGGAGACCTAGGTTGACATTCCACGATCAGATCGCTCGGGTGTTATATCATAACTACTTAATCTAGAAATGAACCCCATTACCATTGGCCGTCGCATCACGAGTAAACGGATGGCCAATTTTGGTAATCATTTTTGAAGTGAAAACTTCTTTAGCGGCGTAGTGGACTTTTTTTGGAATGGGTAAAAACTTCTAAACTCGCGTCAGGACATGTGACCTGAAATTTCGTGAGACGATGATTCGTAAGACGGCGCAGAGCGCTTGCGCGAATGTTTGTGTTGTCATGTTTGTGTACGATATCGCAATAAATAAATATGGTATTCTACCACATAAATTATACTACTTTCATACTGATCATTAAAGAAATACGTGCAAAATTATTCCCTAACTATTCCAAAATATCAAAAATGCACAACGTTAATACTCAAGTTTTCACTCCCGCAGTGCAACCCGTTTTTATTTCATTTTGAAAATACAACTGGACACGGTAGGTGGCGCTGTTGTCACCAAATTAAGGCAGTGTTCAACAGGCATTTAAAAATTAAGGCAATTAATATAAAATTATTCACAGTGCAATAAATAACATAGTTTGACATAGTTGTATTCGTTAAACTGTTTAAGACTAGGTATCAATTAATTTTCTCAAGTTCTACACAAAAATATTATGCAATATAAAATAGGTACTGTAGTTTTTTAAAGAAAACGAGTGTTCAAGCTGTAATGCTGTTTTTATGAAATGTAATGTATTTGTTAGTCATTGAAATGTTTACGTCATGTGAAATCAGAAATACGCGAACAAAAACCGCAGGAAAATATGATGATAAATGAATGGTCTGGTAGTAACATAGAGCATAGTGTTTGTTGCTTTGTACAAAAATTATGAAATCGATTTAAGCAGATTATTGAAATGAAATTTATTTATTTGCGGATTTATTTATTATACTAGCTGTTACCCGCGACTTCGTCGGCGATAAATTGTGATGTAAGCTATCCTATATTTTATGTTCTAAGGTTAAACTGCACACGGTGTGTAAATATTGAAATCGCTTTAGTTGTTTTGTCGTAGTGACATAAGATTTTCATATATATAGGATTATTCTACCATATTTTGGTGTGCAAAAATTTTAATATTAATGAAAAAATGTTATTTAAATACATATAATTTAACTTTTAAGCCAAAACATTTTAAAACTAAAATTAAATTCAACCCTGTCTACCGTAAACTTCCACCTAGTCAGCCAGGAGGAGAAACGGCGAAACAAACTCCTCGGCAACTATGTCTTTTATTATGTTTGGTTATTAATTATTACAATTATCTTACTATATTTTTTTTTCTCTACACGATTAAGCGACGATGTTCCCCATCAAAAGTGAGCGCTGTCTTTTAATTTACAGATTTTCAAAATGGGAAGCGGTTATATGTTTAATTGACATATTTTTTGTGTATGTTAATCCATTTCTCGCTTGCTAATTTTTTTCCAGTACTGCGAAATTGATGGACTCTCATTCAAACCTTAACATCCCTTTTACCTATTTTACTCCTCTAGGAATAAAATTAAAAATATATTCTTCTTCTTTTAATATTTAATTTACTACTACCCTCAAACTATATATTACTTCTTTACCAAATTTAGTGACGATATGTAAAGTAGTTTTTTAAGTTTCAAAATTATTGAGCGAATATCTTTTCGCTTTTATTGGTACTGGTAGTCGCCCATTGGTCGAAATTGGACCATAATAAATTTTAATATCTTGTTGATAAGAACGCCATCTTAATTTCTCAAGACCAACTACTTTGTTTCCAAACTTTTTAGTGCGTTATCTGTAATCTTTTATCGTTATGATCAATATATTTGTTTGTGTGTGTCAAATGCACGGTAGTGTGGTTAATGTTTTATTTATTGCTTTACAAGCATTATTTTTGAAAAATATTAGCGTTCTGCACCTTTCCTACGCATAAACTAAAAGTGTGCCAAATTTCATACTCTTCCGTCAGCGCAGTTTTCGTAAAAATGGGTCTAAAGTTTTTGCTTTACGTATTAATATATAGATACCTAGATTATATACTTAGTGTATACATACCTACACTATTACATAGATGCGTTGCAAGCAAAACTTGATGGCGAATTCTAGAAAAGTAAGAAAATGCAATAAACTTTTCCCCGTGTTGGTTCGCGCTCCTTTGCAGAATAGACCATCTGCCTTCCTACCCGGCAGCTCGTTAAAGGCGAGCATAGGTTTACAGTCATTAACACTGTGACATACTACCTATTCCGTTTCGGAGGATAAGGTAGCCGGTGAACTTATTTTGCTTTAGGCCAAACATCCCGGCCTCAAGTTGGCAATGCATAATTACCACGTAGGTAATTAGTGGAGTGAATTTCTTACTATCAGGAAATCTGTTTGCTTGTTTACCTTCCAATATCATAAAAAAACCAACTGTGTACCCTCGACTTTGTCAGTGTAAAATAGTTACTTTAGATAGCAGCTTTGTTTTAACATTAGCTTGGTTTTCATAATATAAACTCTTATTCCCCATTATAATATACTTAGTCATGTGGGGGTTAGTTTTGAAAAAAATACTTAAACGCGGGTTTTGCTTTATGTATGCGCATAAAACAAAACCCGCGTTTAAATATTTTATTAATATCTTTTTCGTATTGGTCGCAGTGTTTTTTTATGGTATTGGAAGGCAAACAAGCAGACGGATTTACTGATGGTAAGGAATTCACGCCGCCTAGGGACACCAAAGGTGGTAATCGTCCCAAACTGTGGCCGGGATGTTAAACCTCGAACAAAAGAAAGTTTACCGGATACCTTGCCCTCCGAACCGGATAACGGCAAGCGTTGGACGTTATGGCAGCAGGAACAGGTAATTCGGTGGTACCAATCCGGGTAAGTCGCTGCGAAACTCTACCACCTTTAAAGCTAACGTGATCTAAATGGATTTTAGCTACAACCCTGGCTAGAACGTGCACGTTCCTGGGTTAATTATTTAACACGGAGTTAGCGCCTAACTAGGGTTAAATCATCTTACATTTGATTTGACTTATTGTCAAATGTGACCCGGGAATGTGCAAGTGGCTCTAAAAAGTTTTATCGGGGTTTTTGAAAATATTTTATTTCAGGATAGAGTTTCAGGTAACGCCGAGCATAGAAAGTGAACAATATGTTACTATTGTCTGTATACGACTGGCCAACGTCCATGACTACAAAACAAAGGAGCTCGAGTTCATATCCCGACACTGACATACTTTTGTGTGAAAAACATGTGTAGATATTTTTATTTGTTGGTCTGGAAATCATTTCAGTATTTTTTTAATATACGATATCGATTCATTAAAACATTTTTATGAGTTTTCTTCAATAACTAGCTTAAATTGAATGTAATTAATTATGTTACATCTTTATCTTTTTTTTATCGCCATAAAGTCAGTGCTTGCTATTGTCGTTAACAAGTTTGGGGGATCGACTAGCCAGTAAACTTGCTTAACAGGTGACTTACCAACAGGAAATCTCTCTTGTTTGTCAACAACATAAAAAAGGAAAAAAATTAAAACTGTTTACGTTTGTAATATTTTGAATATTTTTTTTGCAATGGCATTTTTTATGGCATAAGATATCCTGATGGTCAGGTACAATCGTGGCTATACACATCATATATGTTATAGATGCGTCGTTATCGTTTGCCATTTCTTAAATAAATTGACAAAAATACATTGACAGAAAATGAAAAAAAAAACAAAATAAATCATACAAAATGAAAACTTAGGTAGGTACACAAAATTATGTCAACTTCGGGTTGGCAACGCATTTTTGCGTCTTTTATTGCGTGTACTTTTTATCAGGGAATTAGTCGGCTTGTTTGTTTTTATATTTTTTCTCTCTCAATAATGTTTTGTCAAAAAAATAAAACTACACAATAAATCAGCGAACTGAAAACAGACACAAATTATGACACAAAATTATGTCTGCCTCGCGTTGGCAACGCATTTAGCGTCTATTATGGCGTGTAATTCTTATCAGGGAATTTGTCGATTTGTTTGTTTTTATATTTTTGTTACACAATAATAATTAAAAAAATAATAACTAACTAATAATTAATAAATAACAATATTTACCGAAAAATGTTCCTTTTACACACAAAAGTCAGTGTATTTCATATCAGGGAATTAGTCGGCTTTTTTGTTTTTATATATTTTTTCACACAGTAATATTTAAAAAAAATACCTGACTAATATTAAATATATATTAATAATTAATATTTACCGAAAAATGTTCCTTTTACACACAAAAGTTAAGCACAAGTACACTGTTACGTTTGTCGGCTACGACCGGATAAGCGAAACGAGCGCCTGCCAAGCGAATTCCTCCCAAACTGAAGTCAGAAGCTCAGCTAGAACCAAGAGCCACAGCGGAAGCACCTCATTGCTTACAACTCTGATACAACTTGATTGAATGTTAATAAGTACAGTCAGCTCCCTAATTTAGTTAACCAATTATTTATACAATAGGTACCTACTCCTCTGTGGTCCCGTGTTTGGCATTGCCTAACGCCCAATATTAATAATCAATCCTAATCCAAAACTTGCTGTCCAAGATTGATATTTTGATCCATTTTTATGATATCGCTTGCCAATAACATATCTGTGGACAGGATGAATATGGCAATTATGTATAGGATAGGCCGGCGGATAAGCAACTATCTAGATTGCTTGAAATCCATCTTTAGAGAAATATTATTAACATTGGTCGTAAAAGAGCAACATCGCTCACGGGTTGATTAGTACCCGGTTGGCAATTAGTTTGCTACCACCCATCACATTGGTGGACTAACTAGTATCTTCGAATAATCGTTGCTGTCTTTGTTATACCTGTGTCTACATCTTTGGGAATACTGGCAAGAAGACACTTATTTTATGTATATCTATAGATACATATAATAAAACTGTAGAAAAGAAATATTTTTAAAATACGATAAATATAAAAGACCATTAAACGGTGTAACTGAAAATTATTTTAGGATTTTAGTCTGTTTGTCTGACTGTAACATGACTGCAATTCACGACGATTTTACTTAACAGATAGTAATGAAATTTTGATTGTACCTAGATTCTTTTTATACCGAGGGAGTTATGTGACATATTATCAATTAATCCCGCTTGCTAAAGAGGGTGGGGCAAAACTCAAAAGGAAAATTGAGTTATAAATCATGGACGCGTACCTAGTATAATTTCATAAGGTTATTTTTAGGGTTCCGTACCTACAGGAAGAAACGGAAACCCTATTACTATGCCTCCGCTGCCTGGCTGTCTGTCTCCAGGGTGTTTATCATAAGCTGTGATAGCTGGAAAGCTGAAATTTTCACAAATTATGTATTTTCGTTGTCGGTATAATGAGTGGGTTATGTTTTATTTATTTATTTAGTGTACTTTATAAGCATTATTATTGAAAAATATTAGCGTTCTGCACTTCTCCTGCACATAAACTATAAGTGTGCCAAATTTTATGATCCTCGGTCAGCTCAATTTTCGTAAAAAGGGGTTCAAAGTTTTGGCATCACGTACTAATATATAGATTTAGTAACAATATACAAAAGAATTACTTTCGTGTATATGTCAAAATTCAAACTTCAGCTTCTTCAGTCAAAGTTGACCACAAGTGTTAACTTTTCCATTTTGTAAGATTTTATCTAGCTACATATCGAACAGAAAAAAATGACAGGTTGCACTCCGGGAGTACCTGCAGAAGTAAAACCTTGAACATTAACGTTGTTTTTTTTTTGATATTTTGGAATAGTTGGGGAATAATCTTGCACGAATTGCTTTAATTATCAGTACGAAAGTACTATCATTTATGAGGTAAGTATAATACATTTGTTGGGCTATCGTACATAAACATGACAACACGAACATTCGCTCAAGCGTCTGTCTTATTCGCACAAGCGCCTTGCGCGGTCTTACGGATTTTCGATCTGACGATCTGACGCGATTTTAGAAGTTGTTACCCATTCCAAAAAAGTGCGCAGCGCTGCTAAAGAGTTTTCACTACAAAAGAAAAGTTGACTTTTTAATCTGAAGAACGTGGTCCTGTCATAATAAAAAAGCCCCACAATTACTTCAAGTACTTTACACTAATAAGTTCTACGGTGTTCTAATACTATAAAAATACGTCTATTTTCGCATAGTTTGCATTTTTTATAGATTAAGTTCACGGGTTTTGTAGTCTCTAATAAATTAAAGATTTTAAATTTCTCAAAGTGTTAAATCTAATATATGAAATTCTCGTATCATGTGTGCTTATTGTGTGCGAGATTGAACTCCTTCAAAACGGCTCGACCGATTTTCGTGAAAATTTTGTGAGCATATTGAGAAGTCTGAGAATCGGCCAACATCTATTTTTCATACCCCTGTGATAAAAGTGACCGGGTTGGGTCACTCTTATCTTAACTAAAATCACTCATATATTATTTTAACTATAATCACATTATTAAAAAATTGCACAACAACGTCTGCCGGATCAGATAGTACACTTATAAAATTATAACTCAAGAACGGCTAAAGCAATTTGGCTAAAATTTGATGGACAGGTAGCTTAGAACTAGAAGACGGACATATAATACTTTTTATCCCGTTCTTTGTGACTAGTAACATTTTAAATTTGCTCAAGTAACTGAGCAAGTTGAACGAAGTTCGCCGGAACAGTTTATTTTATCTGAAACAAAAACCAGTAGCTTTAAAATAAGTTAAAACATAAACTAATACTAGTAGGTATATCAATTTTTAGGCGACTTCAAGATATGAGCTATCTGATTAAAATTTTTAATTAGTCCACAAGAGACATCAGATTCTGAAAAAAAAATGTTTACTACGTTTTAAACTCTCCAAACCGGCACGTGACACTGTCATTATGTTGGCAGGAATAGGTAAGGTGTTGGATCTCCACTACAGGTTGCTGCACAGAACTCTATTCCCAGTGGTCTTGTTTGTAGTTACCCATTCAACATATTTGATCCCCTTAATTGACCGGCCACGAGGAAAACAAGGCTGGCAAACCTATTGCCAATCGGACACTTATCCAACCATGGGCAATGTTCTTTTGAGTAAAAAGTTGAAGTTGAATCCATGATCTCATGTAGTCAACACAAACCTAGACCACTGGACCGCAAGTTTGATTACTTGCTGTCTTATTTTATAATGTTACCATAATCTTATAGTATTCCTGGTAAGCAACTGTCTTTTCCATCCAGCTATTAACCTTAACTAGATACGTACACTTCTCTTTTTTAATAATCTATCCACAGATAAAGATAGGACTTGTAGTTTTATAGCTAAGACATTTTTTTGTATAAGGATTTGATATTTTCCATCGTTGGCGCTGGTAAAACTTTCAAATATTCATATTTTTAAATGAATAAGTGTTTCTTTATTTAAAAATATGAATACATTTTTAATTATTGAAAAATAACAGCAGTTAACTGGCAATTGATTTAAAATGTCACGATTTCATATCTTAGGCTATTAATATTAACCGTTAGTTGAACATGAGATAAACTCAAACTTCGTCAGACCCAGACTTAGTGGCAAGGGGACCTCGAAAGTACCCTGTTTCAAATAAAACAACAATTTTTAAAATCGGTTCACAAAAAACAAAGAAATCAATAAACATTTTAAAAAATTGCTTAGCATTGATTATTCTGCAAGCGAATAATGGTATTGTCACATCCCTTAATATAGTTAGCCATAGATGAGTTTGCCGGTATACTTACGAAAAAATAAATTTAATAAAAAATTAATTTTATTTAACCATTAATAACAAACAAACATACAAAGATTGCTTTTATTAGATACTTTTTTTAAGCTTGGCAGACGGATAAGAAGTTGAACGAAGTAAATGGAACTTGGCAATTAGTTAAATAGACATAGTTAATTAAAATAACAGATGAGAATAGGTATGTTCATTATTTTAAAACGAATATTGTTATAATTACATTATAAGCTAGGTTATAATGAAGCCTTCGTAGGTCATTCTGAAGCTAGTTATTTTCAAGGCCTTTTTTTTGTTAATATGTATTCATTCAAGTGATGTCACGCTGAGGTACTAGTAGAAATGATCACTTCGTTAAACCAAAACAGGATTTTGTCTGGGTCGAGATGTGACTACCCCATCGCCTGCGGTTGGCTAGATTAGCCCACCAGCACAAGCACTTATCATTAGGAAATTGAATGCTGTGCAGTAGCTCCTGGTTCACCGGCACTCGCCTTTGTCATTTTCCATGTTTAAGGGTAGATTAACCTAAAGATACGCATGGTCACAAAATAGCGACGAACCATCACTGCATAGTACCTATAAAACAAAGGCGCTGCCCATGTTTTTTTTATGTTATAGGAAGGCAAACAAGCAGACGGATTTCCTGATGGTAAGAAATTCACGTTGCCTAGAGACACCAAAGATGGTAATGGTGCGTTGCCAACCTGAGGTCAGGATGTTAGGCCTCGAGCAAAAGTAAGTTTACCGGCTACCTTACCCTCCGAACCGGAACACGTCATGACGTTATGGCGGCAGGAATAGGTAAGGCGGTGGTACCAATCCGGGCGAGTCGCCGCGAAACTCTACCACCTAGTCAGATGTCACGGTGTTAGTGATGATAAGCCTATGCTCGCCTTTTACGAGCTGCCTGGTCTATTGATTATTGGTCCGGGCAGAGATTGTTGGTCCGGGCTCCTTTGCAGAATAGACCATCTGCCTTTCTTGCCAGGCAGCTCGTAAAAGGCGAGCATAGGCTTATCATCACTAACACCGTAACATCTGACTAGGTGGTAGAGTTTCGCATCTGACCATTAACATCTTTGGTGTTTCTAAGCGGCGTGAATTTCTTACCATCAGGAAATCCGCTTGCTTGTTTGCCTTCCTATAACATAAAAAAAAAATAGATTTCCACAATGCAGCCTATCTCACACGAAACTTATAGATTATTAAAACTGGTTAAGTCATTTAGATGCTACGGTGAAACACAAATATAAACGGTGTTAGTCAACGATACTAAAACATGGAAATACTTAAATAGGTACCAGAATAAATTTAATAAACACCCAGACCCGGAAACGAAGACATCTAAATGTTCTTCACACAAATGCGTAGTTAGGCGTGTACGCTAGCCACTCGACCAACGAGGCGGTCAATAATTACAACATCACAACATTTCATAGTGGTTTTGACGTAGGTAGTCAAGTAAAAACACT
Source organism: Calephelis nemesis (assembly GCA_002245505.1). Classification (NCBI taxonomy): domain Eukaryota; kingdom Metazoa; phylum Arthropoda; class Insecta; order Lepidoptera; family Riodinidae; genus Calephelis; species Calephelis nemesis. The sequence goes on from NJDD01000044.1 coordinate 48,513, forward strand.
TATCGAAACCCTGTACAAAAACTGACATTAAAATAAACTTTAGTATTACAACAAAAACCAAGATATAGAAGTAAAAGCTTTCCGTATTATATCTAACTTATAATGACATCAAATTATAGTGGGAGAGAAGCCATCTGACCTCTGACCCTAGGGAAAATGTGTGACCTCGTAACTTGGCTTGACCTTTTGCTTTTTCCCATCCCTTGTACGAGAAAATCTAACTAATTCAGACCGAAAGTGTTAACACTAAATATGTCTATTGGCCCGTTTACTACAGTTTTTTCTGTAAAATATTTTATAAACCGTTCATCCTATATCTTGATTGTTTTCTTTAGACATTTATTTTACGCAATTTCTTAATTTGTAATATCTTTTATTCTAGGCAAAGGCAGGGATTCTCAATTCGGCATGTATGTTTGTGTGTTACATTGTAACTATTTGCTGTTAGTCCCAACTTTTATATTTTTTTCTGTTTGAAAACGGTTCTTTTAGTGTGGTTTTGTTATTTTTGATTCACATCTGATAAGTGGCTTTTAAACTTTACATAATAATGCGTATATTTTTATAGTATTTGTTACATTGCGGTAACTATAGACTATAGTAGGTAGGTACATTGATAAGTAAAGGCACAAAATTAAGAATTCTAAGTATTAAGACTGTGGTAAAG
>NJDD01000044.1:49316-79762 GCA_002245505.1 Calephelis nemesis
TCTTTCTATTTCTTCCTAACTACTGGTTTGAAATGTATCACATATGCTCTCAAAAAATGGAAGCCTCTGTTTTAACTCTGGACTTCATCAGGACAGAATAATCAAAATTGGTCCAGTGATTTAAGCATGACAACGTAACAGACAGACATGCTTCCGCACAATCGTATGTACAATACGAATTCAATTACTTCCACTGATGATGTATTTGTACCCAAGAGAATCAGAAGTTGATTTTAGTAGTTTTACTACATTTACATTATTTAATTAAAGTTTCTATGGACACACCAAGATACATAGAGGCAGAGTTTCTACCGAGTACCATCTGGGACACAAATTCTCGAGATACTTTTTTTAAGATATTGAAAGGCAAATACGCAGATGGATTTCCTGATGGAAAGAAATTCACACCGTCTAAAGACACCAAAAAAGGTAATGGTGCGTTGCCAACCTGAGGCTGGGATGTTAGGCCTCGAGCAAAATTTTACCGGCTACCTTACCCTCCAAACCAGAACACGTCATAACGTTATGGCGGCAGAAATAGGTAAGGCGGTAGTACCAATCTGAGTGAATCGCTGAAAAACTCTACCACCTAGTCAGATGTCACGGTGTTAGTTGATGTCCGCCTCGTTGGTCGAGTGGCTAGCGTACACGCCTAACTATACCGATCAACTGCAAGGCTCGGGTTCGATTCCCGACGGGGGCAGGCATTTGTGTAATGAACATTTAGATGTCTACATTTCCAGGTCTGGGTGTTTATTAAATTTATTCAGGTATCTATTTAAGTATTTCTATGTATTACAATCGTTGACTAACACCCATAACACAAGCATATCATTTGCTTATTTTGGGGTTAGGTTCAATTTGTGTAACTTGTCCAGTGAAATTTATTTATTTATTTTTTTACGAGCTGTCTGGCAGAAAGGCAGACGGTCTATTCTGCAAAGAAGCCATGACCAACACGGGGAAAACTTCATCTTAAATACCATGAACCGGATGACGACATATACCTACAGGTCGACGACATGAGGACGACGACAGGAGGACGACATACACCCATATGACGACAGGACGACCCAGGGGGCCTATTCTGTTAATCAATTTGCAATTGTATTTTGAATGACGCACTTTCGATTCTGATGAATTTATTTGAAGAAAGTAGGCTAACCGTTTTACTTCTAATCAGCTCCCATCGATCGAATTCTGACTATGGTTGGTGGTAGACTTTCGTCCTGCCGGGGTTTGTAACCTATTTTTGTACGAATTCCAAACACACATACTTTTAAGTTTAAAGGTTAGAATGCCTTAAAGTAAGGCACGAAGTTTGCTCTCAGCCTAGATCTGGCAACGCACTATTACCATCGCTGATGTTTTTTATGTTACGGGTATTTAGTACAATTAAAAATGTGTCTGCATGTTTGACACGTATCATCAAAACTTCATTCTGAAGGCTCAGACCATTGAAAAATGTGCAGGAAACTTTTTCTCGTGTTTGTTCGTTTCCTCTCTGTAGATAAAACATCTGTTTTGGTCCGGGCTCCTTTGTAGAATAGACCATCTGCCTTCCTGTGCCAGGCAGCTCGTTAAAGGCGAGCATAGGCTTGCCGTCAGTAACACCGTGATATCTGACTAGGTGGTAGAGTTTCGCAGCGACTCACTCGGATTGGTACCACCGCCTTACCTATTCCTGCCGCCATAACGTCATGACGTGTTCCGGTTCGGAGGGTAAGGTAGCCAGTAAACTTACTTTTGTTCGAGGCCTAACACCCCGGCCTCTGGTTGGCAACGCACCATTACCACCTTTGGTGTCTCTAGGCGGCGGGGAATTTCTTACTATCAGGAAATCCGGCGACTTGTTTGCCTTCCAATGTCAAAAAAAAGCATCTTGTAACAGGCAAACATTAGTTAAATCGATCATTACCATTAAGGCTACTCGTGGAAGAGTGTTATTCAGAAACTTAGTCGGGTAAGGATGCCGCCTTACCTTTTTCTACCGCTATGTACCTGGTTCCTATATTCAAGAAACGAGTAGTTTTTGTTACGGAAGTTGTATTATACCAATAGTATAACATCGTACTATGGTTCTCTGACTAGTTAATAGTTGGGATAGACTAGTAGTTAGCTCTAAACATATCTATACATAGGTATAATAAATCTTTAGAAGTGTCAATTCTGTACATTGAAAATATTGAAAAAATAAATAGCACGGGGTGTTACTGGATCGATACCAAACCCAAATATATGATTAAAAAAATTTGTCTGTCTATCTGTCTGTATGTTCAGGCATCACTTGAATATTAACGGTTCGATCTCGATGAAACTTGGTATAATTATACCTTATTATCCTGGGCATAAAATGGGATACTTTTTATCCTGGGCATAAAATGGGATACTTTTTATCCTGGAAAAATACGTAGAAAAAAAATCTTAATTTTTCAGTTTTATACCGACATCCGCGCGGACGGAGTCGCGGGCGAAAGCTAGTTTTAAAAATATGAGTGACGCTTCGTTACTTTTGGGGGAACTATGAATAGATAAACTTGTGTATTACATTTCGTTGATTATAGGAATTCAATAATGACGCTGCAAATGTCTCGGTCTGGGGTGTAGGGGAGCCGGTAGACTTGCACCTAGAGCATAACACCCTAGCCACGCGATAGCGATAAGATCTATGGTATAAGCCAAGGTTATTTCTTACCATCAGGTGAACCTATCCTATAAAAACTCGTATGATCATCTGGAACCGCATACCAATGGTAGTAGTGACGATTTTAAAGTTTCAGAGTTTTTCGGCCTCGTTTAACAAAAAAGTTGAGTCTAATCTGTGATTAAAACTCAATACCTAGTGATTGTAGAATTAAATAAACGTTTCTAACTCATTTTTAAGGTGAGTGACCTCTCGATGAACGATATTTTGGAACATAGGCCACGTGATATGAATTACTTGCAGTCCACTTGCCGAATGCAGAAGGATGTTTGGTGTTCAAGAGACCAAAGTACCATGGCCTTATTAACGTAACTTCTTTTTTTATTTCTATATATTGTTACTAGTGATAGCCCTTTGGACAAAATTCGAACATTTTAATATTTTAATGTCCAAATTTTAATATCTTGTTGATAAGAACACCATCTTCATTTTTCAAGAGCAACTGTGCGCCATCTGTGATCTTTTATCGTCAACATCAATATATTTGTTTGTGTGTGTCAAATGCATGGTAGTGTGGGTGATGTTTTACTTATTGACTTGATGTATCTACTTTAAAAGCATTATTATTGAAACAAATTAGCGTTCTGCACGTCTCCTACACATAAACCATAATTGCCAAATTTCATGCTCCTCCGTCAGCGCAATTTTCGTAAAAAGGGATCCAAAGTTTTGGCATTACGTATTAATATATAGATTACTATTTATATGTTATTTATAGCCTTGCTTGCCGTTGCACTGTTCCGGAACGGAAGATAAGGTAGCGGATAAACTTACTTTTGCTCGAGGCCTAATATCCCGGCCTCGAGTAGCAACTTACCATTACAACCTTTGGTGTCTCTAAGTGGCGTGAATTTCTTACCATCGGGAAATCCGTCTGCTTGTTTGCCTTCCGATATCACAAAAAATATATTGATATCTAAAAATCGCAGATTTTGTCACTAGGTCATTGATGTTCATCAAAACTCTTATGATACCTGAAGTCTTAGAAAGCTAAAATTTTGTGGATGAGCTAATTTTAGTACAAAAACAACAACAAAATTCTGAAACTTGCAGCTTTTATAAAGTAAATTTGGAAATGAGATTTCGTATTAAAGTCGTCGTTTTCTTTAATCCTCGTAAATTGGATGTGATTTATAACTGACAAAGTTGTCAGGATGCGATGGTCTTAGAAAACTTATAAAACGTATAACGTTTCAACTGCATGCATTTATGTTATTGAAAACTATAAATCACTGATTCATCCTTGACCTAAATAGTTTGAATTTATAAAGAACTTCCTGAAGTCTCAGAAATTTTAAATTTAGTATGTCAGCTTATATTAATACACAAACAGCGGAAACTTAGGACTTATGTATGTATTTTTTACTCAATTGGAAAAGTATTTCTATGAGTGTGATTCGTTAAAATTCAAGAAAAAACAATTCAAAGATAAATTGAGAGTTTATAAATGCTTATCAAATTGAAAAAAATATAAAACTTGGAATTTTTGTCGCCCATTACCGCACGGCAATTTTTTTTTATTTTAGTCCGACGCCAGACCGCTAGACCACTTTCATCATTTTTAACCTTAGCAACATTTAGCCGGATAAATGGTTTCACTTATATTTTATATAGACGGCATACTTTAAGAAAATTGTAAACAAATTGATCTATAAACTAATGCAACATTTTACTGATGCGTTATTGGAAACGTTTTATTAAAATAATAAATGAAGCAAGAATTCATAGTGTCCAGAAATTCAACTAAATGATAGTACTTAATGTATTTTTGAATCAATCATAATCGTAACGTAGTATCTATAACAACTAGGCATATTGCAAAACGGGAATGCTAAATAATGAAGGTAGGTACTATTAATTAAGGCAAATGTTTAATTAATTGAATATTCCCAGAGTTATTTTAGACATTTTTACGCAGTGGGTCACATCTTTGAAAAACTAAAAATAGACATTATTTTTAGTTTTTCAAAGATAATAATCACAAGTTTTTCAAAATAGACATTATTTTTAATTTTTCAAAGATGTGACCCATTTGTTCTTTAATTTAACTTTTTAGGGTTCGGTAACCAAGGTTCATAAAACGAAATCCTTATAGATTGGTCACATTTGTCTGTCTGTCCGTCCGTGACACAGCCAATTTTTTTCGAAACTATCAGAACAACAATACTGTTGAAATCGCATTAAGATTTTTATACATTTTAGATACTTATAGAACTGAAACTCATTTTTTATACGTTTGCGGTAAGTATCTATCGATAGGTCTCCTAAAAAATGATTTGCAATATAACTGCTTTTTAAACTGAATAGTTTGCGCGAGAAGCACTTCCAAAATTGTAAAATGTGTGCCTCCCTCCACCCCTGTAACTTTTAAATAAGCGGATGATAAAACTAAAAAAAAATATATGATATACCATATCAACTTCCACTGAAAATTGGTTTCAACGAGATATAGTAAGTACTGTTTTAATACGTCATAAATTGCAAACTGCAACCGCAATACGTGAACTATAAGAACTTAAAAATTAAGTTATTATTTGTTCATACGGAATCCATCATGGGTGAGTCCGACTCGCACTTCACCGCTTTTTCATTTGTCTCTTTATGAAAGAAATGTCGGCTCTCATTGCCCACATCACGGTATACGGCTACAATGAAGGAAGGGAGTAACAAAGCGCGAAGAGTAAGGTAGGAGCACCTTGTCTACCTTCCTATTACAGAAGTCTCTGATCTATGGGGTATGTAGGTTGTGTTAATATTGTTCTTGTTAAAGCTATTCTTCCCTTGCAGAAAAACAAATAGGTTATTGTAGTGAGAGACTACAGTTTGTATGAGATTTTCTAGGTTTCATTTGGCAGTGGCCAAGCAATATTCAACGCTACGAATATTGTAATAAGAAATACAATTTAAAGCCGACTCTACTTTGTGATGTTACAGTTTACCTCTCTAACTTACTTAAATTACTTACTTAGCTTTACTTAGACCGTGTATTATATGGTCCTGGATCCCAAGCAGTAACATTCTTCTGGTAACTAAGACCTTTCCTGTTCTATCTCTGCGAGTCGTACCTTCCTACAGTAGAGTTGCCCTTGGATATCGGTTTCATTCAAATTTGAAATTGGAATCGGATATGTCAGTTTAGGTACTCTTGAACAATTATCGCCTCTGTAGTCTAGCGGTCCAGATATTGGACATGAGGTCCCGGGTTCGATTCTCGGGTCGAGCAACGAAAAGAAAGAATGCTTTTTCCAATTTTCTAATAAAAGAAGTTGCTCGGAATTGGATATGTGCCCGGTTGGCGATGGACTTGCCACCTATAACTTTGCTGGACTTAGTGTCTTTGGCTAGCCGTGGGTGCCTTAGTTGTGCCTCTGCGTACCTCTTCGGGGATATGGGCGTGAAGATACTGTTTTTTTGAACAATAATTAAGTAATTGTAATAATGGATTATTAACAATATCTTGATGGCCGAGCTTTGCTTGGTATTTTTCTTAATGATTCCTAGCTAGATCGATTTATCGCCCCCGAAACACCCTATATACTAAATTTCATGAAAATCGTTGGAGCCGATTCCGAGATTCCAATTATACCTATATATACAAGAATTGCTCATATAAAGGGATAAGAGTTAGTTCCAACAAAATTCAAGGAATCCGATAAAATAATATAATGTTTATTTTTAACTAAACTTTAATAATACGCTACTACTGTATTCAAGGGTACCTAAAATGACAAATCTGATTCAAATTTCCAATATAGCATCAATTGCGATTCGGAAATAACCCTACAGAGCCCTAACCATGAGTTTACCCCTTGTCAAGTTTACCATACTCGCTACCGTCTCTGTAAATTATTTGTATGAAAACTTTGAACAGCGCCTCTAGTGGTAACTAAGAGAAACATATTTTTAGACTAAAAGTGCCATATACTTCGACACCTAACTTACCGAATGTAATCTATACCAACTCATGCTACAGACTCAGAGCCCTTATCATGAGTTTACAGCTTATCAAGTTTACTATACTCGCTACCGTCTCTGTAAATTATTTGTATGGAAACTTTGAACAGCGCCTCTATCGGTAACTAAGAGAAATACACTTTTACACCAAAAGTATTATAGATTTCGTCACGTAACTAACCGAACGTAATCTATACTAACTCGTGGTTAAGGCTTTTTGTTTACTATTATTATTCAGAGTTCGTGTAAGACCTACCCCGAGTATCACTGTGACCTAACCAGATCTATTGTGATCACAACTCTTACTCTTTAAGCTTAGATCAATACCGCAAGGCCGACAGTTTCTAAGAACTGTATAATGCTCTTGGGATTGATCAGCTTAAGATCTTGGGGATTTATTAAGTGCCCCCCAGATGCTTACTTCTAGCCTGAATGAACGCAGGACAGTCGCAGAGGACTCTTCTGCTCTCTCTTCTGCTTCAAGGCAAGACCCGCAGTCAGATGTCTCTGCAAGGCTCATCCTGCTAAGGTGTTTGTTTAGCCCGCAGTGACCTGTTATAGCTCGAACCAAGATCCTGAGCTCTTTCCGGTACATACTGATAGCAATCGAAGAAAATTTGGCGTTAAACCCTGCAACGAGTGCCTTTGCATGCTCTTGGCCCGTGGTTTTTTGGCAATTTGATAGACTTTCTTGTTGAGTCCATTTATTTCAACTCGTGGTTAAGGCTTAGGTATCTACTTGAGATCATGTACCTAAATCGCTTGTTTCTACCTCACGTGCTTTACACATAAAGATTAATCTCATCACCTAAGCCATGATAATCAACGACCACGATTATTACGTCTTTGTTAGAAACAAAACGCAAATTTATTCTTCTATATATGGAAAACATCATAAAGGAAGCAGCGAATGGTCACCGCCAGGAATGGTAAGTGTTCGCCATTGTTCTGGTGTATGAACTGGATAGAACTCGTGCCAATCGTGTCACAAACCATAACAGGCATAACATAGTTTGGTCAGTTAATTGTAGTCATTTTAAAACTAAAGTTTTTATATCGGCTAACTAAATAATACATGCAGGCTATTTACTAACGGGCAATATTAATAATGTATCTCAAAAGATGCATGAGGTCCCGGTTTCGAATCCCGGGTCGGGCAACGAAAAGAAAATTGGGTTTTTCCAAATTTTTAATAAAAAAAAATGTTGCTCGGTATTGGACATGTGCTTGTTTGGCGATAGGCTTGCCACCTATTACATTGTGGGACTTAGTGTCTTCGGCTAGTCATGGGTGCCTTGGTTGTGCCTCTGCCTACCTCTTCGGGAATATCGGCGTGAAGATGCATTTTTTTAAAGATGGATTCCAAGCAGTCTAGACAGCTGCGTATTCGCCGGCCTATCCTAAACCTAATTGTCATATTAATCCTGTCCACAGATATGTTATTGACAAGCGACAACATAAAAATGGGTCAAGATATCAATCTTGGACAGCAAGTTTTGGATTAGGATTGATATATTAATATTGTCCGTTAACTTACTTACTTACTTGTCCGTTAAAAACAATCAATTTAAACACAGTGAAACTGCTAAAATTTAACACCCATATTTTAATAGCACTTTTATTTTTAACCGACTCAAAAAAAGAAGAAGATTACAAATTCGATGTTTTTTTTATTTTTCTTTATATATTTGTTAAGTGATTAACAAACATAGCAAAAGCAAAACATAACAAAGTTGCCGTATCATGATGATCCAAACCTTTTATATGAATCATTATTTACATTAATACAAACCGTTCATCATCAGACTTTTACGCCTAAACAAAAGACAGTAAATAGTAATCACAGATCTTTTAGTGAATGAGCAACATTGGGTATTCACAAAAATAGGAAAAGTTATATTATGAAAAAACTTTCAATCACAGCATTGTATTTAAAGAATATGTAAAAAAATATTCCAAAATTTTTAAACAACTTTGTAAGATTGCGAAATCTAGGTATCTAAAAAGTATTGTTAAAAATTCAACAAATAAAATAAAAGCTACTTGGAATATTATTAATTGTGAAACGGGAAGAAATAGAATTTTCAATAATGAATACCACTTGATAATTGAAGATTTGGACATTGAAGAAGATTTAAATGTAGCCACAGAGTTTGAAAAATTCTTCAGTGGCATTGCAGCGGAAACTACTAAAGCTCTCAGCTCATCCCCTAGTGTTGCAGAATCATTGCTGAAGCAATATGTTGATGAGTGTAAAATTAGTTTTGAATTTTCGTTTGTTGATGCATCAGATATAATAAAAGTCTTTAAATCATTAAAAATTAAAAATACGTTAGACTTATGGGGACATTCTCTTAAAATTATTGCTTCAGTAATAAATGTTATTTCTCCATATTTAGCTGTAATATTTAACTGTTGTGTTTCAAATGGAGTATTTTCTGATCTAATGAAACTTAGTAAAGTTATACCTATGTTTAAATCTGGAAGTTCTTCTGATCCCTCTAACTACAGACCTATTTCCGTTCTGCCTTCCCTGAGTAATATATTCGAAAAAGTTATATTGAATCAAATGTTACTACATTTTAACAAATTAGGATTATTTCATAATAAACAGTTTGGTTTTACAAGGGGTAGATCAACGGTCGATGCTGGTGTGGAATTATTGAAGAAAATTTATGAGTTTTGGGAGGATTCTCAAGATGCAATCGGGGTGTTTTGTGATTTGTCCAAAGCATTCGATTACGTAAGCCACGATACTTTGATCAGGAAACTGCGCCATTGTGGAATTAGAAATAAGGCACTCGATCTTCTGATTTCTTATTTGAATGGGAGAATTCAGAAGGTTGATATTAATGGTAAAAAATCGACTGGTGCTGCTGTCACAATGGGTGTCCCCCAGGGCTCTATTCTTGGACCATTTTTGTTCCTTGTTTATATTAATGACTTACCTTACTACGTAAGAGACAATCACGAAATTGTATTGTTCGCGGATGACACTTCACTTATATTTAAAGTGAAAAGACAACTGGGTAAGTATGACGAAACGAACAATGCGATTTCAAAAGTTGTACAGTGGTTCAATGTAAATAATCTTTTTTTGAATGAAAAAAAACTAATTGTAATCAATTATCGATGCTAAATGTGAGGCAAGTAGATACCAACGTACAACTTAATGGGAAACAAGCTCCAGCTTGTCTCCTTGTAGATTCTACTACGTTTTTAGGAATAACAATTGATAAGAAATTGCAATGGGGCCCACACATTGATAAACTTGCAATTAGATTTGCTAAATATTTAACAGATAAAATTTAATAATTAGCAGTCTTAACTGCTTGGGATTAATTGCTCCTCATGCCAATCTCTTATAAAATATATTGTATCATTACATAAATTATTGTAAATATATTTTAAAGTAAGAAAAAAAAAAGATAAGCCCGCTGAGTTTCTTGCCGGATCTTCTCAGTGTGCGGCCGCGTTCCGATCCGGTGGTAGATTTATTATTATATAGACCCGTCACAAGTGCCTCTTGTAGGTTTATGTGAAATAAAGATGATTTATTATTATTATTATTACTCCGTCAATAGTAAACCGATTTTGATGGTACTTTTTTCGAAAGAGGTCATGATTCCGAAGTGGTCCCATATTAATTTATTATTAAAACTGACGTGCCTGCTGATCTGGGGGCTGAATATGTATCTTTTTAGAGATGATCACTGGGTAAAGTGTAACTGGACAAATAGCTGTCAAATGACGTATTTTACATTTGCTATTTCCAGTGACCAACGGAAATATAATAGAGACAGCAAACACAAATGACGTCATTTGACAGCTATTTGATGTTCACTCTTCCATTTTGAGTCAGCCACTGAGATACATGAACAGCCCCCTGGTGTGTAACTTCACTTTTGATAACAAAAAATGAAGTTAGGTACCTACACGCCAGATCAATAGGCGTGTAACTTTTTAGTAAGGGCAATTAAGTATAACCCAAAAAAGGATTACTAAATTTATGTATAAAAAAAAACACAAAGCGCGACGTGGTACCCAATGAAAAAGTTGGAGTTGTTTGAGCAGTTTTACTGTGCTTAATTATTGCGCAATATACGAGTATTTACGGGTGGATAAAGTGTAAACGTAGAGTGCTACAAACATCGACCATACAGCTACAAAATATTTTGCAGTAACATAAATTCTAACGATTTCATATCCGATATCCATCATTTGTTCAATCATTTTCATTAAATTTGCCTTCTACCATAACGAAAGTTGACAAAAGTGTCACATAAAAATCGATAATCTTTCAAAATTGCAGTAGGTTGGTATATCGTGTTATTACGTAGTCAACAAAAAGTCGCATCTATAACATAAAAATGAATTACTAAATGTGTTGGTAAGCGCATAACTTCCGAACGACTACACCGATTTTGATCATTCTTTTTTTGTTGTGTTAGTTATTGTTAGATGAAGGTTCTTATGATGAGATAAACTGGGAAAATTGCAGGGAAAATGGGAAAAACAATATTTTATTATTCCCTATAAAAACAGAACGGGTGGAACGAAGTTTACCGGGACAGCTAGTTATTAAATATAACTCAAAAACCACTTACAATATCTTAATCACATTTGAATTGGTCCAACCTAAAGCACCTGCATTCAAATAAAAAACAATAAAATTTCTAAGATAACTTATGCAAAAATAACTTTAAGTAAAAATTAGAACCTTTCCTTTTTAAAAGGCAGTTGAAAAAAATTATAGCTGTTTTTTATATAAGAGGTCAGCCAACAAGCACACGGCTCTTCTGATTGTAAAAGATAACTGTGGCCTATAGGCACCATAGATGTTACAGGTGCGTTGTTGTCCTGTGTTATTTTTATACTTTTTCCTAACTTCGATTTGTAGCAAAATAGCTAAATAATATTAAACTGCTTATAAAACAACGCCTTATAAGAAATCGTGTTTTCGACATTTTTCATCTGAATGGACATTTTAATATTCGTTATAATAATAGGATCATACTCATTGTATAAAAATTAAAACTATCCCACGCACAAAAAAATGGTCAATAACTGTAATAAGGCATCAAACCGTAACATTTAATTTTTAGAAAACTTCTAGCGTACGGATGTGATGACTACATCACACGGAATTGGAAAAATCTTGTAATCTGTAAAGCTAAAAAAATTAAAAAAATATATGTGGTATAGTTCTGTTCGTTGCAACGAACGTTCCGCTGTAACGCTAAAGCTGAACACAGTCATGTTCCGATTAAATGATATGGTATCCGGTAAATCCTAACTACAAACGGGCTACCTTTAACATCTTAGGTGTCTATTGCCTCAACTACGGAACAACACGTATTCCTTACCATCGACAGATCTAATTGTTCGTTGGTTTGATATCTCACAACAAAACATAAAATAATGGGTACTTAAGTCTACCACATTTTGGACTATCTTTGGACGAAGTCAGGCCCAAACTATCTTCCAAATAAGGGCGAAGCCGAAGCTTTAGTCGTATATTAGGAATATGTTAACACTGATAATATTACATCACTTACAATAAAACCGCAATTTAATCCAAAGCCGCCTTTTACGTCGTGCTTTGACGAACCGCAAATACTCTTATGTTAATACAATAATAAAAGAAAGGAAAATTTTGATTTGGATGCGTTAATATCATTTTTACTATATCAGAGTACTTTATTTAACGAAAATAAGTTTAGTGAAACATTTTACATACGTAGAGCAAAAGTACAAGAACCCAAATATGTTCTGTAGGTTCCTGAAAGTCCTAGTGCTGGATGCTCTTCTAGCATTTAAAAATCATTATACACTTTACCAAGTGTTAGATAACACGCTACCGTTATTGTTGTTTCTGCACATTTGATACGTCTTACAATTTAGGTCAAGATCAAATATTCTTATTATCTTAAAAATGAAATTTAAAAAAGTAAAAAAAAAATTAATACAAAAAAATAGTCTCTTAAAATCTACACCCTTATAAACGACTGTTATAGAATATTTGGCGATCCATTCTTAATAATGCACTAGCTACTAATACTACTAATTACTAACTATTTTTAACGGTTATTTACTATTATAAAAGCAAAAGTGTGTCTTTTTGTACCTATCAATTTTACGGCAGAACCGCTGGATCGATTTTGATGAAAATTGATTAATATATAGTTAAAGGCCGGAGTTTTCGGTGCAAAGAAATCGGTGGAAGAGTTTTTCGATGATTGTCCCAGATTTGTAAATTGTATCGTAGCCTCACTTACTCTCCGAACATTATGTCTAAGTTTTTACTAGTACCTCAGCCAGCGATTGACGACCCGCAGCGCACCATTCCTACCGATATTCTAATGTTGTTGTACGTATTTATAACTTTCAGAGAATCCTATTAATTTTTTTTAAAATGCCACATCCAAAATTGATTTTAATTATTAATAATCAGATTGAAACAAAAACGATAGTTAATACAGAATGACGAGCGAGCCAAGTGTGGCGCCTTATAGCATCTACATATTACTTTTGTTTGTACGTGTACGCCATTCAAATAATATGATTATTAAATACGATTATATTCAGCCAATTCACAGCACATTGTGTAGGCAAAAACAAAGACTAAATTAACCTATGTCGCAGTAGAAAAGATGTTCTCTTTAAATAATAAGGTACCCAAAAGTAAATTGATTAAAATAACCTTTAAGTTGTGTAAAAAGGCAATCCCTTGGTCATGCTTTTTTCCCTTCCATACAACAATGTCGGGATAAGCACAAAATTATGCAAAGCAAATAATCGTGACTCAAAACTTCGCAAGCACCTTACCCAGTACTCCATTTACACTATTCCCTTCACACACTCTCCTTTTTACATCTGCGGTGTTCCTTCTATCCCTGCTAAAAGCACTATCAAAGTTTTTTTTATTTTTTGGAGTTTACTCCTGATTTATTAATTTATTGAGTTATAAGGCCCGGTACGGAAAATTTGTGAGGAGTAAAATCAAGAGTAACACGAAAAGTTGAGACGTTGCGCAGAAAGAAACAAACATAATATAAGTATATATGTTGTGGATTGAACGTGTAAAAGAATGAGATGGAATACTTTACACAGCGTATCTCATTCTCGGGATCTCCTCCTGCGTGATACTTCGTAGTCTCCGTGCAGGAGGAGTCGCTATCTATCAAAATACTGACTCTTTGGATCACACTTCTAATGTCTGCGATGATACTAATTTAAGAAGAATTAACATAACTAAATCTGCTGTAGGAGACATGTGTGCTGCAAGATACATTTCGTAAGGAGTAAACTCCAATCGTGCGTCGTAGCTGACACACACACATACACACTTTTTCATTTTTATGATAGGGTAAGCTCGCATAATTATGTGACTCATTTAATTCTGTGATAATAAGTTTGGAAGCTTCTACTGATTCTTATTGTTTAGCGAGTTTAGAAGTTTTTACCTATTCCAAAAAAGAGCGCAACGCCATTAAAGAAGTTTTCACTTCAAATATTATCGGAATTTCGAGGTAAGCCTTCAGTGGCTACCAATTAGACATCGTCGGGATATGCAATATTATACTCTATTATTTTGTGCACTTTTTAAACCTAAAATACCAAATTACGTTCGAGTTACTATATAGGCAGTACCTAATTATAAACTTTATCTTTGAGTTTCTAATCAACACAGCAATTATCATCTGTCACTTACCTGCAGAGCCATAAGACTGGAACTTCTCATGCACAAGAGAAGCGCAGACTCTGATGAGTTTTAAGAATTGAGTAAAAGCTTAGAGACAAAATATTATAGGTGGTGAAGTTTTGCAGCAACTCGCCCGGATTAGTACCACCGCCTTACTTGTTCCTGCCACCATAACGTCAATGCTAGCCGGTGACGTGTTCCGGTTCGGAGAGTAAGGTAGCCGGTTAAGTTGCTTTTGCTCGAGGCCTAACATCCCGAATTCAGGTTGGCAACGCACCATTACCACCTTTGGCGTCTCTAGGCAGCATGAATTTCTTACCATCAGGAAATCCTACTTATTTGCCTACCAATATCATAAAAAAACATCTACCTACTTATTTATAGCATTTTCTTTACTTAAAAATTTGTTATGTGTATCTATGGGTGTGTATTAAGTATTCTGAATGTATTTATAGTGTGAAATATGTTTGCATATATTTTATGTAAATATAAACATACAGTTTATTGACTTTGTACTACATTGCTACATCGCGCTGTACCTAGAGTTGCCAACTTTCTTTGACCAAAAAAACGTATAAACTGGTTTGGATAGGAAAAAATAAAGTATTACGAAGAAAAAAAAGTATTTTTCAAATATTATGTTGTTACGTATTTTTGTGTGCTTTTAGTACATGCTAACATTCTTTTTTGTTATCTTTAAATTGAGTTAAAAGTTTAAATGTTGCAAAAGCTTGATTAACAATCAACATAATTTAAATAAATAAGCAATTCAATTTAATCAATAAAATAAAAAAAATTGCTCTTTTTCTCTCTTACCGCCACTTTTGATTCATTTGATTGAATCAAAATAAATTGAATGGAGAGTAGGTACGAAATATTTTTTTTTATATTTATTAAGCTATCAGATGCATTTTTAAGTAGGTGTATATTGCCATTTTTCAATTGTACTTTTCAAAATATGTATTTTATTTTGCGCATCGTAGTAAAGATTAAAAATAAAGTATTTTTGGATACTTTATTTGTATGTGAAAGTACAAAGTATAATTACCAACAATAAAGTAGGATACGTTATTATAAAGTATGGTTGGCAACCCTAGCTGTACCTACAATTGGTTTAGTTTATATTACCAGCTTAGGTGCTTGCGTGGTTAATGGTCAAACAGAAATTTTCTGTGTGTTAATCCAAGTAATCTTCTATATGTCTGCCAAATTTCATGAAAATCGGTTTAGCAGTTTTTGTGTGAAGGAGTAACAAGTAAACGTAAAGTAAACTCTTGCATTTTTAATATTAATAAGTTTTTTGTGTTCCAAGGGTCATCTGTCAAAGATTGCTTATTGTCTCGCTCTTTATGTGCTAATAATAATAAGACGCGGCTGATAATTTGTTTTCTTTCTTTCTTTTTCTTTCTTTAAGCTTTCGCCTTCACGTTAGTATTTTGCCATTGGTCAAGTAGAAATTTGTATCAAATTTTATATCAATTTTAATCAATTATAATTAGTCATCAGTCATAAGTCGTCAGTAAGTCATGACAGGCTCTTGCAAACGTTGTCTTGAACTGATATTTAAGTCTGTAACTTATAAAACCTCTTTTATTTGTTACTCAGAAACTCCAATTTTAAAATAAAAAAAATAAAAAAGCGATAACACAAGTGACATTATGTGACATTGATGACAACAATCCACAAACTTGCAACCTAAAAAAAATCTTTGCAATCATGATGATATGAAACAAATTCATTTCAAACTATACGTTGGTTGTTGAAACCACTTACAAAATGAAGGCCCTTCTACACACTCTTGCTGCTGTGTTAACAGTGTTTTTACTTATCATGAGAAATCGGAACGCTTTAGCTGGAGTATGCTACGTACGTAAATAACAATTTTGAAAGTAGTCATTTCACTTTTCCTCTATTAACAGAGGAGTCTTTTCTTTATTTAGGTTTTAGCATTTACGTTAATATTTTGCCAAGTCGAATTTTAGTCAAGTCGAAATTTGCATCAAATTTACCGCAATCGGGATTCAATTATTTTTAATTATAAGTCAAAAGTTTGGTCATAAGTCGTCAATAAGTCATGTCGCGGTCTTGGGTAAAGTAGTGGCCTCATTACTAAAGCTCATGTAGTAAGATTTGGCGTCAACGAGGAAATACATAAAGCAAGAGAAAATCTAAATCCTATCCAAAAATTCAACTTAGTCACCTTGGTCTAGGTCATGAATCTCAGACTATTAGTTCAGCCTATTGTCTCGAACTAACAAAAATTAAACTGCACACCACACTACTCAACATTTTAATATACACAATATTTTTCAGAAGAGAAAAACTGTTACCGCATTTGAAGAGCCTATCGTGAGTGATGATCGTCCTCAGTTCAACAACCTTCCCAACGATACTCTGTGCCTCGACGATGTCAACTACTTCAAGCCTCCAAAGTATAAACGCGATCCAGATGACGGCAACATTCCGTATGAACCCTTCTTGTGATCTGCAATACAAATATTAACGTTACTGACAAAATGTATCACATTAAGTACATAACAAATGTATAATCTTCTTTTCTTTTTTTATGACGTCCTTATTATTAATTATTAGTCCATTAAATTTTTAAAATACCAAACGTCCCGACGACGTTACCGTGCAACGAGGTTATCCAGTTGAAACTTAGGTAGTAAAATTAAAAATATTAAATTCTTGCTGTAAAATTTGGGTTATTAATAAACTCGGAGTAAAATGAACTTAATATTATAGTCTATATCATTTTAATACCAGGCTGAACCTTGGAGTACTTTACTCCGTGTTATTAATACGACGGCAAATGCACATCTACAATTTATAAGTGTCAATCCTATACCAGGTTCCATTAGCAAAACCGTATGCCTATTATATGGAGCTCAATGCTCTGGTGCAAATGATACCTACTTTGTCTTGTCTAGAACAGTGCCAATATCCTTACCAAAGAATATGAATACTCTTTAATAAGAGATCCTTACCATCGCCGGACAGGCTTATGGCATTTAATAATTATTGTAACTCTTAAGAATGAATTTATGATTATTTTATAAACCAATTATGAATATATGTATAAAAACTACTCGTATACCTATTTTCTATATAAGCATGTGAAATTGAATCGTCTTTTCCCTTGGTCTCGCATCATGCACTTCACCGCATGTACATAGCATTTTGTTAGTGCTCTTTTTGATGTGTAGGTTATTGCCAGGAAAGGTTCACATGAAATTTTTTTTCATTTAATTTTCATACCTACGTAAGGATAACGTTTGTTGGCTTAATTTTTCGGTAGTAAAAGAAGGGTTTTGAAATACAGAAAAAAGTCAAACTCAACTTGTTTAGGTGGTCGATGAAACGTCCTAAGTTTGATAAAAGCTTATGGTTCTGGCGAAGGATTCACTGATTCACACGATGATAAGTCTCTGGCAAAGGATGACGTGAATCCTAATACTTTGACACGTAGGAAAATATAATGCAAGTTACGATAGGTATTTAAATTATGCGCTTTGGCTTTACACTTTTTATTCTCTTTACACTTTATACTTTTATTTTTAAATTGGCTGACCTAATCTTAATTTTAGCGAAATGATTGATTATGTAATAACAACTGTATATAGATATATCTATAATATAAAAATGAATTGCTAAATATGTTGGTAAGCGCATAACTTCCGAACAACTTAACCGATTTGGTTGATTCTTTTTTTGGTATGTTAGTTATTGTCAGAAGATGGTTCTTATGAAGAGAATAACCGGGAGAATTGCAAGGAAAATGAAAAAAAACAGTACTTTATTTTCCCTAATAAAAACTGAACGGGTGGAACAAAGTTCGCCGGGACAGCTAGTTAAAAATACATTTGGATTTCCGAAGCTTGACGAATATAGCCGAAGCACATAATTTAAATAGTACTAGGTACTATAGGTTTCTTGATATTTGAAATTTTAATTTAAAAAAAAACAAGAGAAATTTCTTTAGCAATAGTTATCGTGACATTGTAGCATGATAAAGAAGTTTTTTTAAGAAAGATTAAGAAACATTAATAACTATCAACAAACATTATATAGGTAAGTCTAAAGGTGCAATGCGACTAAGGATCTAATAAAGTTGGTTCTAAGCGATCCAACTTCATAACTATACGCTATACTCGTACCAATTTTAAAAAAACGATTTAACTGTTTCGTCACTCTGAGAATTATGGTGTAATACCGAAATAGAAACAATGATCGGTGAATATATGTTTCACCTTGCGCCCTTGGGCGACGTAATAAAAAAATAAAATAAAAATGAAAAAGCCTTTTATTTCTTGCCAATTACATCGATATTTATAATTACTTACATGTATTATACTAGGTATTTTTATTTGTTTGATGCAGAAGAACCCCTCTTAGGTGAAGGCCTCCTCCAGAGTTTGCATTTGTCCCTGTTTCTTGCTACTTTTACCCAGTCCCGACCTGCCAAGAGTACCTATAATATCATCTGTTCAACATGTTTGCGGCCTATCTCTCTTTCAATTTCCTTATTTGATCAATTTCTTCGGTTTCGTCTGTAGGTTTTATCTCGAGCGTATTGTCTATTTGGGTAACGAAATGAGCAACCATAAAAATTGGTTTTATACACAGATTAAGGACTAGACCCTTTGTTTGTATTAATTGTTCTTCTAGGTACAGTATTTTACTTTTATGTAAGAATTCAGCGAACATGCGAGCGGCTCTCCTGATCGTTAGAGATTACCGTGGCCTATAGACACCATATATGTTACAGGTGCGTCGCTGTCTTAGGGTTTTTGTTATCTGCATAGTTTGCAAGTTTATCGGCTATCCTACCCTCTGAACTAAAACATAGCAGGGTTATTATGGCGGCAGGAATAGGTAAAGCCGTGGATTCCTACCCAGGAAAATTGCTGCACAGAAATCAACCACGCGTAGTCTAGTTGGTGACGACCTATTCATCTAGGTCTCTTTCTTTCAAACCGTCTGACAGAGAAGACGATGGTCTTCTCAGTGGACCCGGGCCACCACAGGTTTTTTTTCCTTTCATTGTGCGTTAGCCTTGGGGTTTAAAAGTTCCAAATTTCAGTTTTTTTGTTAATTGTTTTGTTTTGTTGTTAAGTACGTACCAAATTTTAGCTTTCAATAACTTCAGAAGGAACCCTATGAACTTTGATGATTTTTGCTGAATAGGTAAGAGACAATATATATTTTTTTGCAGTTTAAAATTTTGAGTTTACTTCAGACGCCGCAACTAGAACATTTTTGATTATCTGATCTTAACCTGACCAAAGTTAAAAGAATTCAAAAAGAGACAAAACGCTTCGAGAATTGGGTAGCGACCTCTTGCCTTGCTTTGCTCGTCTTGGCGAGAGTACCTACTTCCGTGACCTCAAGTCATAGTTTAGATTTAGATCTTTTAAATAAATTAAAAAAAAACTGTTTAAACATGCTGATTACTAAGCCTTTTTGAAAAAAGGTTACCCAGCAGGTATGTCTTATACAATAGTATCTTGGTTGCCGTATTCCCAAATGCTATCCCTTCGGCTGGCCGGAGACATCCCCACAATGTGATAAGTGGCAAATCTGTAGTCAACTAGGCACATATCAAGAAGTCAAGTTGAATGCCAGACCGCTAGACCATAGAGGCGAGTGTTTTTGTGTTTTGATTTAATTGTACATTAGTGATATGAAAATAACGGTTACTCACAAGAAACTAGTTACATTGTCATTTTGAGACAAAAGTAAAAAGATTTTAATAACATCAAAAAACAAATTATGAAGAACAGGGCCTTTCTGGAGAATTAAACTGGCGTCGTCTTGTCACTGGAACCATAAGGTATTTGACGTTTTTCTTGTAATACGGACAGGCTGGTTCGTCGCAGCCTAGGACATCTGCTTCACGAAAACCAGTCCTATGCTGCATCACCTCATCCCCGAGTATTAGCCTTCGAGCACATGCCAGCAAACACGGTCCACATAGAGCTACTGCGCACATTGCTGCCACAAACTCTAAAAGAAACATTCCAAATTCATTCCACATTATTGAAACATTTTGATTTTAATTCAGCTTGTCTTAATGTTAATAACAGTAAACTAATAAAATGAATAATGAATTATATTTTGATTAAATTGCTTAAAAATGACAACTGATTCATTTTTTTATTTTCCTGTTTTGACTTTTGGTTGTGCCCAAGTTTTATTATTATTATTATTATTTATTCTTTATTGTACAATATAAACACAAACATAAAATACAGAACAAAATATTACAAAACAAAAATGTACAAATGGCGGTCTTATCGCTCAAAGCAATCTCTACCAGACAACCAGGAAAGACAGGAAATCGAATAATTACAAAATAAAATTAAAGGCAAGAACACAACAACTATGTACGTAACAAAACTAAAGAAAAAAATAAATATTAGACAAAATTTAAGCAAAAATAAATGAAATAAAATAAATCAATACAAAAAAACACTAAAAGAATATGAATAAAAATACATTTTTAATTACAAAGTAATACTAATAATATACAAATACACAAATAATTACATAAGAATATACAAACATACATGCAAACATAAATACATATATGTATATATAAACATATATAGGCATACATAAACTACATATAATAATACATATCCATGAATGAAATAAATATGAGAAATGCATATTTATTTGACAACAGCAGTAAGACAGTAAACAAATAATTACTATAAATGAAACTGAAAAAAAAAATAATTAAATAAATTCCATGTAATCATTTTTAATAAGTTTTTTGAAACTCCACAGAGTCTCAGCCTTTCGAATATGGGTAGGCAAGTCGTTCCACAATTTTAAAGCAACTACAGCGAAAGAAGAAGCATAAAACTTGGTCTTATGGCGGGGTAGGTATTAATAAAGTTAAATTATCCCCAGAACGAAGATTTAGGTTATGGGATCCAAGGAATTTAAAACTTTCTTTGAGATAAACAGGGGCCACTGAACTAAATAAGTTTTGATCAATCAAATAATAAATAAATATCCCTGAACAAGTTACACAAATTGAATCTAACCCCAAAGTAAGCAAATTATATATGCTTGTGTTATGGGTGGTAGTCAACGATACTAAAACATAGCATTACTTAAATAGATACTAGAATAAATTAAATAAACACCCAGACCCGGAAATGCAAACATCTAAATGTTCATCACACAAATGCCTGCCCCCGTCGGGAATCGAACCCGAGCCTCACGGTTAGTCGGTGTAGTTAGGCGTGTACGCTAGTCACTCGATCAACGACGCGGTCTGGAAACATATTATCGGATATCGATTAACATTACAACCAATTTAGTTGTTCAATAAAAAGCGTCGCTAATGTGAGTTTGGTGTTTCTGATTCGTAATTAGGTACATTCAGCTACAAAATGTCGAAAATAATAACAAAGTAATAAAAGAGGTAGCTCAAGGAATTAAAGTAATAAAAGAGGTAGCTCATTGTCGGTGCTCAGTAGCGGTTGATTTTGACAAAATGCCCAACGTGGTCTTTAGTCAATTTTGTTCTCCATTAGTCAATGCGAGCCATATGGTCTCATCTTGGCAACAATTTACGTGAAAATACTTTTGTTGATATTAGTATATTTTACCTTACGTTTTATTAGAGACGCAGTGCAAGGTGTTAGTAGAAAAAAAATAAAAAGTTTGTAAATAATACGAATGTCTACATTCAAGCTTTGCGTATTAAGTTGCTTTAACACTGAAAGTTTGCCAGACTCTAGAAACTAAACTTTAGGCACCCATTGCACGATTGGTTTTGCTGTCAGTTTTACCATGGTTTCACCATAGTCACTAAGTTACGTTTAAATGGTGGATACTTAATTACGCAAATAAATTTCAGTCGTCGCCTAACTCATTAGGTATGTCCTCCATTAGTCAATTTAATTCCAATCAATGACTACGGTGAAACCATTTACATCTAAAATTCTATGTATGGCTCCTCTATTCCATTTCTAAGAGTTAAACTCACAGCAAAACCAATCGTGTAATGGCCTGCTTATGTTTGTAACATCTTTAAGTATGGTAACATATTATCAGACGCGGCTGAGAGCCGCGACGTACTGTATAAGTATATTATTATACTCTTTGGCCTGTAAGGGTATCTAGTAAATGAAAGTAGGTACACCGAGCCGTGCAAAACTATCGGATGTAAATCACGAACATCACTTTGAGCGTTCGGACGTCCTAAAGATATCTGGCACGTTGAAAGTTTTTACCAGTCGTAAGCCTCCGCGGACAGTATGTACACATTATCAGTCGCGTTTATCTACCACCTTACAAGTTTCATTAGAGCTCTACTATGACTATACCATTTACGGAGTCGAAAATGGGGAGTTTGGAATCGGAATCGGAGCTATGTACTGAGTGAAAGTAGTTAATGATGGTGACAATAATTAGTCCATTTTATTTAGGTAAACTTACAAGTAAAGTATTAATGAAGAAATTAGTGTACTGCTTATCATAATTTGTCTTTTTTTTTAATTTTCCTAATGGTAAGTGTTGAAGCTAATGCCAAAAACTAAAGAAAGAAAAGAACTGACAGAGTATTGGCGCCATCGTGAATGAAGATGGTCGTATTTTTTCATTATTATTGATTTTCGTGTTTATATTTAGTGAAATCAGTTAGTTTAGGTGGGAATTAGTTTAGTTTCGTTCAGTGAACGTGCACAAATGAAATAATCATCAAGAAATGAGTATATCGTGAATTTACTCGCTGCCGCCAAATCTCCCAAAGTGAGCTTGTGTAAAGTTACCAACGCTTTACTCAAGAGCCTAACGTGACTTTATAAATAGTGACCAATGACTGTATAAGAATAATTAATACGGAAGACGTGTGACTAATGAAGAAATAATTAATACGGAAGACGTGGCAGCATGGCCTAACGGTCTTAGCCGGTCCCAGAAAGGGGCAAATTAACTTAAAAAAAAAAACTGACAACAATCAAAATATCAACAGATGACAAGTTGTCATTGACAGCTGACATGTGACAAATGACAATTGACATCTGATAAAAGTGGAGCTCCCCAATACAATTCGTCTGCAGGACTTTTTTTTATCTAAAATACAATGCCTTCGATTAAATAGATTAGTGTTAAATGTGTAAAAACGTATTATTATCAAGTATTTAATCAGTATTAATACAAAGTCTGAGTCGTATAGGTGTAAAAGTTGCAATGCGGTCAAGAATAGTTATCGTGTAAGTGGGAAAACTATTTTACTTTTTAAGTGATTAAAATTCCTAGGTAAATCACGAACTAATAGATATTTATTTTGATTCGTGGCTTTATGTTATATTCGTGATACTGTAAATGTATTACTGTTGAAATTTATCATAATTCATCATATTTTTAAAATTACCTATACGAAGTAAAATAAAATGCAACATTTTCAGAAGTTATTTTTGTGATAAATTTAATACATCCTTAAAATTTTGAGATATTAATAATTTTACAACCAATCTTAGAAGAAAAATATTAGTCCCATGAAAAGTATTATTTTATAAATTTGTTAATGTTCTTAACCTTTATTGTCAATAGCAGAGTATTTTTGATTTTCCCTTAAATCACAAATTAATGTATGAGACTAATAAATGTATAGAAAACAGAGATCATTTAAATATTAAGTCTGTAATTTTAATGTCTACTTGTAAGCCTGACAAACCAAAACTCTTGTAGAGTTGTGCTGAAGGTAAACCTTGTGGCTTTGAAAGATTAGGCAGCCACAGTAAAATATTTTTGTTGTAAGTATAGTCAAAATGCAGACTGTAACATAAAAAAAGCAATTACTCACAGTTACCTGTGATTGCAACCACATTTTAAAACTTCTTGCTCTCATTTTAAGTTATCCTGATAAAATGGTAGCTCATTTTTTTCATGTCATAGTATACCTGAAGCAATGGCCCATGATCAAGACAAGACAAATCTTAAAAAACAAATTCTTAATTCTTTAGTATTTATTGTGTTATGTATTGATATATTTTAGGTATAATTATTAACAGCCAAATGAAAAAGAAATATGTTATAAGTTTGAAGTGTGTTTGTGTGTGTGTATTTATTTATGGCATCATAACTTTTGAATAGATGATTGAGTGCTGGTATGATCAAGAAGGTTCTTAGCTACATTATATTTAGGTTTTGCAGAGGGTTATATATATAACAATTATTAGTTTTAGGATAATATTGATATTTTTTGCAGAGTGGTGGTGTTGCTATGTTTACTGGCAGTATGGCTGTTTGGTCATCTATACAGAGAACTACTTGGTGCCTACGAACAGTTGGGAACACTGACAGATTCTGAATATTCATGGTATGTGCCAAGTAAATTATATTAAATTACTAAAGTACAGAAGGGGATAGTCCTAAATGTTATGAAAAAAATCTCAGTGTTTTATTATTGATTTTTTTTTACATTACTTTTTAAGTTATAGCTAATGCTGTATCAAATTAGCAATAGTAAATTTCACATTTTTAATCAACATATTCTGAGGTGTAAACTTCTGTAGAGATAGAAAAAAAAAAAATTAATCTTGTTCTCTATATAAAGAGATGTTGAGAGTAAATTTATTTGACAGCATCTCTTCTTTTGCTTTTATTATAAGTACTTAAGTAGTGGACTTGGTGGGCTTAGAATCTAATCTTTAGATGAAGGGAAGCAGAATCAAGAAAGTGTTGAATTGAAGGTTTAAATGGTGAGACTGGTTTTTTTAATCTTTATTATTAATATAAGTTTACACTATGTTACAAAAGCTAAAAACAAAAAAGTAAACTACCTAATTATGGGTAGTTGAAATCCTCAACATTAATTTTACAGACACTTTTTCTACTTAACAGAAATAAATTGAGTAACTAATTCATTTCAGGTTTTTCCGCCTAATGTTAAACTTTGTTGGATATTCTACAGTGCTGGTACCTATGTACTTGTTGTACAAATATCTCGAGAAATCCAATTACTTCGATAAAGTCCGTAAGTAAATGTTTTCAATCTATTCTTATTTGTGAATGTGCCAGATGTTTAAATTTCTTTTACTCTAAAGTAGACCTGTGTTATTTGAGTTAAAGAAAGTTTGAGTATTTTTTGGGACCCTAAATCTTTGACTATATTAAAGTTGTATTAAGGAAAGTGGTGTTATTTACACTGTTTATAACTCAAGAATGGCTGCACCAGTTTGGCTGAAAATTTATTGGTATAAATTTACAGACGGACATGGGATGCTTTTTATTCCATTTGACTATGAGGAAACTAGGAAAAATAACATTTTAATTTTTCCCATACAAACTGACTTTTCCTTCAGACTGGTTAGCTAATAACGACATACTATATTAATAATATTTAGTTGAGATTATGTCTAAGAACCAGGCTTGCGCAGCTTCTATTCAAAAGATATACAATCTCAAATAGTGATTCTCTAGCAACATTAAATTTTGGATACATACCTAATGCAATTCTTTGCTCATAATTTTTACAAATTAAGCATTTTTAAGAAGAGTGTAAATATTCAATGTACAATTAAGATTTATTAGATGATTTGACAAATATTGTTCCCCTATATATTTTTTGCTTCGTTTAAAAAATGGACTGTAATAAAGGAAAAGACAGAATTCAAAACTCTTAAGGACACGCATCCAAAGGTGTTATAAGCATCTCGGTTAAATCTATTGCAATTTATTTTGGAAAATGTTCATCTAGCCATGCCACTAACCATTCAAATCTCAGAAATTAAAATTGTCGTAGCAAACATATAATCTGCGTTTCAAATTATATCAACACTTTTCTTTATTTGGTTTAAAATTCATTATTAAGCCAGTAGATACAAATAAGTCGTGCTTAAAAGTGCTTAATATATGCTCCGTGTCAATATTCTAAGTCCTATATTTAATATTTTGGAACATTTAATATTAATATTAGTATATTTAATGGCAAGGTATTCCATGCCAAATAACATAATGTTACCATAGAACTAATTTAGCCATAACTTTTTTCTACATATCAAAAATATCTTCTATTCTACTTTTTAATTTTTTTTTGAAAGTCTGATTATAAATTGGTTGGTAGTTCAGAAAACAATTGATTTGGGTACCGGTCAACCCAGCGAAAAAAGAGGGATATTACAAGTTTGAATTCTCTGTGTGTGTCTAAGTCTGTCTGAGGCATTGTTGCTTTTAAAACTAATGGACCGATTTTGTTGCGGTCTTTTTTGCTTGAAAGCTAATGTGATCGAGATGGTTTTATAAGGTATTATAGTAATAATATAATCGAAAATTTTAAATTTTATGTTATTAGCTAAACATTTTTGCCACTAGACACTTTCGGATACGCCAAAGCGTCATGGATATACCATATTCCAGTTGTCATAATAGCAGTGTTTAGTACTATCGTATTCCGGTTCGGATCTAATGTAGTCTTTGGACTTGCACCTAGCCCTAACACACAACTACATGGTAGTAATGTTACGTTGTCTATAATTCACCATTTTTACCATCAGTATGTTTCCTTGTTTGCTAGCTTTTCTTTTCCTTTTATTTTTATTTTATTGTTTTTCGATACGATTTACATTTTTATATATATTGTTATGTTATGTCTTATCTACTTGAAAATCAACAAAATTGATATGGTAATGTTATTATTCCTTAATTAATACGGATTTCCTGGCTTAAAAGTAATACTTTAAGATATGATTTGATAGCAGGATGGCGATATCCGGTAGAAGATAATCGCGATAAAAATTTACGGCAATATTAGTTATTAGTGATATGATTTGTTATATTCATTCACTAATATTTGTTTTACTACTGTATTATATATTGTAACTTTAATAAGTTAATCATATATTGTATATCATAAAGTTTTGTGACGTCCACGTTGTGGCTATGACGTTGGGCATGTGTATCGATACTTCAGTCGGTACGATATCGTATTGCTATCGCCAGTCATTGTTTATAAAAAAGTATCGCAGATGCAGATAGCGATACGGGCTGTGGCGAATGAAGATTTAAGGAAAGGGATTAAAAGCTGTAGGCTAAAACAGAAAAAGACAAAATGACTTATCTGTGTAAAAATAATTATTCGCTAACAAATTGGAATAAAGTTCGAGAACTACAGACAAATTTCGATATTTTTTTATTAACAGCACGTTCTTATGGGGAGAAAAGCTGTGATTTTTTTTAATGCAATACAAATCCCTAGTAGCTGTCATTGACAGTATTAAGTTCTCTGGGTTGGATGATACTCGTTATAATATTTATTTATGTAGTACAAGAATGGAGATTTAAAGAAAGAAAGAAAGCAAAGGCAGAATTACTCATACTGTCATTCTAAAGAAACAATATTTTATTTCGTACCTTCAGAAAATCCGTCTAGTTATTTACCTCCGAACCTCAAAAAAAATATTTGTTTCAGAAAAAAGCACGTGGCTGTCCAGGACTCTGTATGCATGCTTTGCAGACCAAAGCGAACGACTTCCAGATACGGACAAACCACTAAAGGAAGAGGAAAGTCTAAGAAGCGAAGGATTCGAACTGGCCTTCTGTTTTACCGGTCTTATGGGTTCATACCTAATATGGGGGCTTTTACAAGAGAAGATAATGACGCAGGTATTGCTATTTTTCTTATAAAGAAAAGGAAAAAAAAGTGTGTGTGTGTCAGCTACGACGCACGATTGAAGTTTACTCCTTACGAAATGTATCTTGCAGCACACATGTCTCCTACAACAGGTTTAGTTATGTTAATTCTTCTTAAATTAGTTTCATCGCAGACATTAGAAGTGTGATCCAAATAGTCAGTATTTTGATAGATAGCGAACCCTCCTGCACGGAGACTACGAAGTATCGCGCAGGAGGAGATCCCGAGAATGAGATACGCTGTGTAATGTATTCCATCTCATTCTTTTACACGTTCAATCCATAAGATATATATGTTTGTCTCTTTCTACGTAACGCCTCAACGCCTCGTGTTACACTTGATTTTACTCCTCATAAAATTTCCGTACCGGGTCTTATAACTCAAATCGTTTCTTAAGGAGTAAACTCCAACAAGCAGTAAGATTTGGGTCAACTCATGAAGGATCTGAGGATAATTTATGAAATGCAGGTTAAGTAACAAACAAGGCAATGGTTGCATTATCATCTCTTCTCATTATAGTTTAAAAAATAAATATCACTGGACTAGTTACATAAACTGAATCTAACCCCAGAGTAAGCAAAAACATCCAGACCCGGAAATGGGGACATCTAAATGTTCGTCACACAAGTGCCTGCCCCCGTCGGGAATAGAACCCGAGCTTCCCTGTTGGTTGATTTAGTTAGGCGTTTACGCTAGCCTCTCGACCAACGAGGCGGTCAAGAAAGAGGTAAAAAAGAGCTTATCGGTATTATGTTGGTTGTATTTTTTCAAAATATGCATTTTCGCAATTAACTAAGAGAACTGGTTATGA
Organism: Calephelis nemesis; assembly: GCA_002245505.1. Taxonomy (NCBI): domain Eukaryota; kingdom Metazoa; phylum Arthropoda; class Insecta; order Lepidoptera; family Riodinidae; genus Calephelis; species Calephelis nemesis. The sequence goes on from NJDD01000044.1 coordinate 78,148, forward strand.
CACGATCAGAATGGAGTATCATGACGTTCCAGGACTACAGGTTCCCCGACGGCACGGTGAGCAGGTTCTCGGACTCGCAGTTCCTGGTGTTCATCAACCGGCTGTCGGCCCTACTGGTGGGGGCGGGGCGGCTGTGGTGGACGGCGCGTCCGCTGGTGGTGGCGCCGCTCTACCAGTTCTCGTACTGCTCGCTCACCAACGTCGTCAGCGCCTGGTGCCAGTACGAGGCGCTCAAGTACGTCAGCTTTCCCACGCAGGTTATTCATTCTCAATTACATTTAACCCCGATTACGGTGGCGACGGTACCACTGCTTTATCTTTTCCTGCCGCCATAACATAAACGCTCTGTCACTGTCGTTTTACAATTTGAAGAGCTGGATCTACTTACGCAATAGCTCATCCCAGAGCTCGGTTGGTAACGTACCCTTACCATCATTTGACCACTTCCTTGGCCGAAGGATTAGGGATCACGCTTAACTCCGCGGGAGTTCAAAAATAAGAGAGCGATAAAACTAAAAAAATATATGACGTACATTATCATGTAAACTTCCACCGAAAATTGTTTGGAACGAGTTCTAGTCAGTTTTTTTATAGGGAGTATATGAAAATAGAGCAGCTGATTAAACCACTTGTAGTTTGTCAATAGAATAACCTATTTTGAATATATTGTTTTGCAAATTCTCATAATTATGAAGATACGGAAGAATTACCATTTTCTTAAAAAAGCACTTCGCCTTAACATCAATGCAACCGCAGTCTAAGTCGCGTAGGTATTGCGCGTATGCTCAGATGTAGTGCTTCCGTTTTAGGTATAGGTATCACATGTATTTACTATCACTAGATATTCTTGATGTGTGGTGTTTTACGATATTACAAAAATCAAACAATAGTCTTTTTAAATAAGTAAAGATGTCGCCCTTAGGCGGATTTGGAGAAAAAGCGGGCACGTACACCCAAGTGTAAACAATAACCGACTCAAAAAATACCCCCAAGAGTATTTATTGTATGCACAATGGAAAAGAAAGTACCTAATAATTACTGTTGATTTTATTACTGCCCGTCTGTTGTACCTACTATTTATCAGAATGAAATCCTAGATCCACTCTTTGTATCTCCAAAATTATCTATTACCTGTACCTACCTATTGGCACTAAGGATTTTTTTTGATTTGACGTAAAAAATTTGATCGCCTCTGTGGTCTAGCGGTTCAGTTGTTGGACTTAACTGCATGAGGTCCCTGGTTCGAATCCCGGGTCGGGCAACGAAAGAAAAATTGGATTTTTCCAATTTTTTAATAATAAAAAAAAATGTTGCTCGGGATAGGATAGGTGCCCGGTTGACGATAGGCTTGCCACCTATCACATTGAGGGACTTAGTATCTTCGGCTAATCGTGGGTACCCTGGTTGTGCCTCTGCCTACTTCTTCGGGGATATGGGTATGAAGATACTCACGTAAAAATTAAAATAACTGACCTTTTGAAAAAGTATTGTTGCCGACGGCCGATTTCAATCCAAACTTAATACACTTATTTAGAATTTCAGGTATTATTTAACCAAACTTTTATTTTACACATACTAAAAACACTTTAGGGAGATCAATTGTTTTCACAAAACA
>NJDD01000044.1:93540-110001 GCA_002245505.1 Calephelis nemesis
TGCGCCTACACACCCGCCCCGCACCCCGCTAATTGCCCGTTGATACCCAATTTCTGATTTCTGCGCAATAACGGTCAAAGCCAAACTCTTATCGCGAGAGCTGTACTATTATCATTAGCATATCGGTGACGCGAACCGAGGGTTTACCCTCTACCAAAACGCTCAACGCGCCTAAAGAAGTTTTCACTTCAAAAATCGAATACTGTTACGTTATTTGTAAATTTGTAAAGTCTTTAGATAATTAGTCACCGACTTAAAAGAAGAAAAAACTTATTGAAACTAAACTGTTTTTAACAAAAAAGTAATAGTTATATTTTAATTTATAAGTCTACGCCCAGAGGTCGGCTGGAAGACAAGCATTGATTCCATTCGCTACATTGATTTTGACTTATTTAAATTTTATATAGACCTGTGTCTGAACACCTTGGTTAAATGGCAGTATTTTTAATATTATTAACGAGACTTTACTGTCGTTGCAATAGAGTCGTTTTTTGCATTTGAATTTGTATTAATATTGCTTTAAACACAAATTCAAGAAAATTCTTTATTTCAATGTATTAAATGTTGATGTTTTTTCTAAGGCAATTTTTTCGGCAATTTTTCTAAAATGTCGGTCTAATTCATAACACCCGCATTAAGTGGACGAGAACCAGCTTACGAACTGAGAACGTAAAAACTTCATGCCACATGAAGCAGAATATATCGCCTAATTTGTGCCTGGCTCGGGTACTTATTACCGGAACATTTAGTATTTGAACATTGATGTCTTCTAATACATTTTTTTATTATTCGAGCACAGTGTGTAATGTGTTATGTTAAAAAGATAAAAGGTTTGATTAAATGTAACAAAGTTTACATATAACTGCATTAAAAGTTTTAGACAAACATTTTTTTTAATCAATGTCTAAAGTATACATTGCAAACTTTACACGAATAATGTTTATATTAAAGTATGAAGTATGTTGCCGAAATACGATTGTCTGTATTTTAAAAAAAATACAAGATGTAAAAAAGACAGTAGTTTACGTTTTGGTTTAATATATAATCATACGTATTTTTAGTTTTTAGGTACACATACAAAATTATTTGTAAATAATATTATGTAAGTGTTTTAAAAACACCGTGTTATGTGCAATCAGAACTTATTGTAAGGAAAATGTATTTATTTTTATTGTTTATCAATTAAATTCGTAAAATTGTTGAAGATTAGATCTTCAACCATGAATTAAATATAACATATTATACTTATACTTTTCCCAAGTACAAGTTGTTAAGTAGGTACTGTTTAAATTATGCGCTTCGGATATATTCATCAAGTTTCGGAAATACGAATGTATTTTAAAAATATCTACGTAGAGTTGTTATAACACATAATTAATCTTTTCGCTTAAATTTAGATCAGGTCAGCCAATTTAAAAATAAAAGTATAAAGTGTAACAAGAGTAAAAATGTAAAGCCGAAGTGCATAATTTAAATAGTAGAACTGTACATACTTTATATAACTTTCGTTTGACGTTTGACGAAATACGTTTTGTACTAGAATCATTCCTGTTTCAAATTTTACGAGATTTAGTAAAGATTTATTTCACTGTCCGTTGACATCAACATTATAGTCTGTATTACAACGAAATAAAGATTATAATGCCAACTTAAACGTCGGAGACTTTATTCTGCTTGTTAATCAGACGGAAGTTTGGGCTTCGGATGGCAGAATGTATACCTATATAAAATGTAGCTTATAAATAAGTAACCTAACTATCACATCTTCTTTCAAACAATGTTATCTATCTCTAAATTGGTCTATTTGTTTAAAAGTTATCGTGCCACAGAAGGCACCTACACACAGACACAGAGACATGTCAAAATCATTATAAAATCCCATTTTTATCGGTATTTAAAAATATACACATCTAAGGAAACCAACTCAGTGTATCGGAGAGATGGCTCCTTTTTAAACAACTTTAAATAAAGGAGGAGGTTATACGTTCGATTTCTAAAAACATATGTTTTTAAATATGTCAATCGATTTCTCTGTCATTTCTTGAACAGACTATGAAAAATCTTTTGGTTTATGTAACATATTACTTCCGAGGTGGTCCTATTGTACATAATTGAAAACTCGGCCTAGAAATTTAAGAAAAAAAAGCGGTCGTCTCTAAAGTCGGTTTACTGACGATAGTTGAACTTGACAACGTCATAAAAACGGAGTCCGATTGTGCCTCTCTGTCGCTCGTTCCGCGCTCTCGCTTGCACTTCAAGCCTTAAATGGCACGCCTCAGAGCGAGGTAACGCCGCATGAGTCAGGTTTTTTGGTGCGTGCTGCCGGCTTCATCGAATTATAAGACGTCACGTCTGACGTTTGACGTTCTGTTTTTAAATTAAATTGTTACGTATTATTAACATGGCGAGTATTTAAAGGATAACCAAGGTTCAGTTATTATCTGTCGGATGTCCAGTGACTGTAGTGACCATGGGTTTTGCAACTGAATCAAAATGTAATAAAACGTGAGTGTCGCATATTAATGTTAATAATTATTGTGATCAGGCTTAGAAATGGCGTTGGGTAAACAGATAGCTGATATTGGTGATAATTCTGCAAAGCACTAATTATTAATTAAACTTATTTTTGTTGTATGTTATTTTTCCCTCTGTAGTCTAGCGGTCCGGCGTCGGACTTGACTTCTTGCGGTCCTGGGTTCGATTCTTGTTGGAAAATTGAAAAAAATAATACCAAAAAAATCTCATGGCAAGGGGCTGACGGTACGAATTTCGCGGTGACGGCTAGTTTACTATAAACATGGGTTCATTTAATCAAATGATTATTTTTTAAGATGTTTTATTTTGAATCCAAAATAAAACATCTTAAAAAATAGAAACGAACGTATGAGTTCGTCCCGCGTGTGATTTTTTTTTAATTTTAAAACAAAGAAATGGATATATGCAAATCACTCCCTTTATTTCTTTAAATCTTTAAAACTACGCAACGGATTTTGACGCAGTTTTTTCTAAATAGGTAAATTGATTGAAGAGGAAGGCTTATACGTATATTTCATAACCGTGCGAAGCCGGGGCGGGCCGCTAGTGCTAAATATAACATATCTTTTGTTTTTTAATATGAATTATTGAAGAGATAGATAAAAATTAGCATGCGATTTCTTGTATATTATGTGAATACGCTGTGTGTAGTTTGTATGTTAATTGTATGAAAAGGCACAAATCTGCAAACTAATGTGTAGGTTTATAGAAAATCGTTGTACATAGAATAGAAAAACTGTGAATATTAATGTTTAAATGAATGTAGTTTGTTGTACGTAAATAAACAATATGTTTTATAGTGTGGTTTCCATTAATTTTTTTTTGTTTTGCGAAAATGCCAAAAGACTAGTTATTTGTGATCAAAATACTGATATGTCGTTGATCAAATTGATCAAAATACTGATATTTCGTTGTTATAATTTTTGTGTATGTAGACAGATTTTTCGACGATGAGAAATACACCTCGCCCCCATACACCAAAGATGTTAATAACGTGTTATCTATGCTGGGAGCATAGACGCCTTTTACCTACATAGGTATGGCTATGACGACAGGAAACTTTTGGTAGCCAACTCAACGAAACGTGAGTCTCCAATATGTCTAAGAGCAAAAAAATTATAAATTATGTAGCTAAAATAGATTTACAGCTACGATTTCTAGAAAACTCTTAAAATTGTCTGACTGATTTTTATTGACCTTTTTATAAAATACCTCTGTTAGCATTTGCATTTTTTTAAAGTAAACCCACTTTTTTAATTAACCAGAGATGTTATAAACTAATGAGTGGCCAATGATTGATCTGTATAGGTCTCATAATCTGCTGCAATGAAATTGTTATTAAGAACTAGCCGACCCGTCGAACTTCATATCGCTTGACATTAACAGTTACTTACAGTTTGTATGGATTAAAACATTGTTTTTCCCATTTTCCCTTGATGTTTCTACAATAACTGACACAACAGAATCAGCATTAGCAAATTGGTATATCCGTTCAAGCGTGATGACCACGTAAAATGGGGATTCATTTTTGTATAGGTATATCTATAAATACCGTGGGAAACGCCGAACGAAATTTTCTTCAGGCTATTACCCAAATTATATAAATACTCTTTAACAAGAGCTATTTCCTATTGTCAAGCTATTTGGAATGCAGTGACATAAGAAAGTTTTATCAGGAGCATAATATGTCACCATTTGTCACTTTATAATGATATTTTATTCAATTATCTAAGAAATAACTAAAAAGGAAAATTTGTCATCATGTTTTGGCTCACCCCAACCATTAGTGTTAATAGTTATTACGAATTCAAGCAGTTCGAGGGAATATTCTTTGAGAAATAATTCATCAAAACGGTAAGAATTAGGAATAGGTATACTTTAGAGAGTCGCTGGATACAAGCCGCTGGTGACCATGACTCGTGGCGCTTTTTGGGGGAGGCCTATGTCCAGCAGTGGACGTCCTCTGGTTCATGATGATGATACTTTAAACTAAATTACATATTTGAGACTGGTTTCAATATTGATTATGATTAGTCGGATCCTAAAGGCAGAGCGTTAGGTAGCAGCCTTAAACAAAACTTTCAAGTTTAGATGTACCTAACCAACTTGATCGTCATGCTGATTCTTTGGTACAACTTAAGATATACGCGTTTTTATTAGAAGAGGAAGCAAATGTGCAAGTGATCGCTGCGGTCTGCCGCCTTCGGACATCTGCAACTCCAGGTGTGTCACAGATGCGTTGTTGACTTTTATGTAGTTAGTACGTTTTCTTGAAGGTTCCTGTCTTTTTCGTTTGCATATAGGACATTGATAACTTGATCTACAAAGTTACTTATCAAAGTGCTAATTCTTTGTAGCACTGTAGAAACAGTATTTCTGGTTACAGTAGAAGAGGCAGTAGGGCCTACGGCCTTAAAGTTTGTTTAATACATAAAACGCAAGGAAGTAAGGTGCCTAATGTTAACATTGCCTATAAACGTGCGGTCTTAGCATGAATCCCAGCCCATTTTATACCGTATGAGCCTTTCATTTATGTAACGTGACAGGAATTGATATGGCTGTTATACTTATTCGGACGAGTCATTGCCAAACTATTAGGTACACCTAGGGTTAGCCGTTAGTCAAGAGGTTGTTGGCAGACTAACTCTCGTCTCTTATTGCTGCTAGGCAGAAAAATAGTTAACCTTCTAAGTCTAGATTCCAGATATTCTTAAAGCAACCTAGCTAGCCACGATATCGTTGAGTTCAAATTTCTGCACAATTTTTCCCTACAACGTCAGATCTGCATGCGCACATATTCCATGTTCTAAAGACTCAACTATTAACTAGAGGTCTGATTGCTCTTGCCTCAGCCCGGTGTATGATCTAGCAAGGAAGCGCAACACATTTGGCTAAATGAAGAATTGCGATATTGGTTTATAGTTATAGACAATTTAAAAATTATCCTAATGTCAAATTGTCAAATGGTGAATGAATCCAGTGTATGAGGGCCTCTCGCGATGCTGGTGCAGCTGCTGGCCACAGGTGTGTTGGCGCTGGTGCTGGCGCCGTGTATGGTCCAACGCGTCTGTCCTTCAAGACCTCCGAAACCTCCGTCCAGCGTTTGCATGCATCGCATACCTAATAACTTGTAAGATTTTTTTACATATTCGAATTTTACCGTCATCTGCGCAATATTTCTAAGCAAACGAATTTTCTGAAGATAAGAAGAAAGAGCGTCTGCCTTAAGATAAGCTAAATTTTATTACACTGACGCTGAAATATGAAGGCTATTGCCGGAGCCAGTTTAAAATTGTAATTGATCTCTGTTTTTACTGAACATGTTTTACCACTTCAATCTAGTAGCCAAAGTATACCTACAGCTGGCACATGTCGGTATCATAAATAGAGAATTCTTTTGCCGCGATTTGCCTAAATTTATGTCAATGCTTTACAAATTCCTGCTGTCATAACGTCAATGCTTGCGACATTCGTAATCCGTGTTGAGGGTAGTCTAGCGGGAAGACTTGACCTATGATTCAGACCATAAAATAACTACTTATGGCGTTTACTCGACGTTTGACTCTTAACACGGAAGAGCCGACTAGTTGTTCCATGTTACGTAAAACAACACGCTTAAGGCTAAGAAAGTTGCCGACTTTCAGTCTCGCTTACTGCCAATTTTCATTTTCAAAAAAAAATTGTATGTTTGTTAAATATGGAGGTACCTGTATGTAATCTACATTGTTTATTAAATTTGAATTCTACTAAAATAAAACATTTAACATACTTTATACATTATCGACAGTTACCTAGAAGCTGGCCCAAATATACCTATTTAATATCTTCTGTTACAGAGCTATAAACTCATCCTCAAAAAGATCCTGAAAAATTCAAGTTAATTACAAAGGGTTTAAGTTGCACAAATATACAAATTCTTTCAATGTAAGTATTAGCAGTTGATCCACTATATATCGGTAATATATCTACTTCTTTCAACAAGTTCAGTTTGTATGGGAAAAATTAAAATGTGGTTTTTCCTAGTTTCGTCGCAGTTTTCCCTTTCTTTTATCTTTTAAACTTAACCTGGACTTCAACAAGTAATTCTGAAAACAAAAATTAGTCAAATTTGGTCCGGCTTTCTCGAGTTTTAGCGAGACTAACGAACATCAATTGATTTTTATGTAAGTATTATATAAATATGTATACCTACTACTAGCTGATCCGACAGACGACTACTCGCATTGAATAAAATGAACTTATTTTTTTTATAAGAACCTTCTTGTGACAATATTAGTTAACAAAACAATCACAACAAAAAAACTGACGAAATTGGTAGGTACATTCGTTCACGAACGATAAGGTGATCAAAGAAAATAGAGATTAGGTAATTTTAATATAAAAGAAAAAAGGACGTTATTAACAGGGATTCTTTAGTATGTTAACCTATGTATAATTTACAAGTAGATGGTTAAGAATATTGTTTCGCTAATTAAGTATAAGTACTTTAATTTTAAGAAATTAACTAAACGGTTCTGCCTTTGAAGGATATAAAGAATGAAATATATAATTTGAAATAAGTACCTATATAAAGGTTAAGTTATAACGACAAAAAAGATTTATTTCACAAAACTTTACATATTTACGTCACTTAATATTTTTTTAAAACTAAAATATTACTAATACATTAATAATTAATAACGGAGTTCCAACAAGCATCAAGGGTGGTTAAATTATAAATACCTAGAGAATTTGTCGTGAGAACGCGCTGTTGGATGTTTTGGTTCTTGTCTTATGTTTACAAAATAAAACGTGTATTGTTCATCATTCGAAAATACCCGCCTACCACTAGCTCCGGGACAGTTTTATATTATAATATTTTTAAGAGAGAAATAATTGAACTCCAAGAATGGAACCTTCGATCTTCATGTTCATGTTCCTACGGACGACGCTGTATTTATGCTCGGTTACTGTATTCAAGAATCGAGTCGTTTTGCTCACAAATGGTCCTTTTTTGTATGTATACTTAATAAAAAATATAGCTACGGTCGCTCGCTTTCGGTAGTTATCTCGGAACATTTTTTGAAAATATGAGTAACGCTTCGTTACTTTTGAACAAACTGCGAGTGGTTAAACTTGTTTACTACCTACGTTTCGTTGATTATAGGAACCGGACATTAATCAACTATGTTGATATGAATAGAATCAAAATTTCAACGGATGAATTAAAAACTTCAACAACTTAACCATACTTAATAGTACAGCAAGTTATATGTTAAGCCACTTTTGTTTTCTATAAAAAGCTGAAAAGCTGTATAACCTCCCGTGTTTGTCTGGATAGTGTAAGTTTATATTAAACCATATATATCTTCCTGCCCCCTGGCAGGAAGATATATGCCCCCTAGCTTGTACAGCTTCTCTTCTTCATAATGTCAGTGCTCACCACTGTCATCTTCTGGCATGATGATATGATGATGGAGGATAGGTTGGACGAAAAAAAAAGTGAACCGTCACGGGACGCTTGGCAGATGTGAAACATCGACATCATTTTGTAAAAGTAATATGCAAAAAATAACAGATTGTGATAGGAACTAAACGTGTCATTATGATAAAATAAAATGTTACGATAGGAGAGAATCGCCCAGTCGATTGCGCATGGCCATTCCGTACATACTACTGCATAAAGACTGTATATATATACCATCATATGACACGTTGCGTCGCCACGCCAGAAATCTGTTTTACGTGCGTCTATAGATGTTTCACATCAAAAACTATATAAAAAATACACGTTGCTCTTGTGTAAAATAAATAAATACGAGTATTACTGCCACATAGCATTGAGTATGTAACGTCAGTGCTCGATATCGTTGTGTTCTGGTTTAATGTGTAGAGACTTAATAGTCCAGCCTCACACAGGTAAATCTAAGAAATGTACTGACACAATAGAGCAATTAACACATTTGCCTACGAATTTGAATCAAAAAAATAATTTCAGCTGCTAAACTGTATCGTGGTACGGGGGATCGGTGACAGTGTGAGTGCCTGTGATGTACTACCGCAGTATATATGGGGGTGTGAAGCGGACCGCGCGCGAGTACTCGTGCCGGCGATGTCTGGGCTGCCGCTGGCTGACGTGTTGTTGCTTCTGCCGCTGCGCCTGTCACTCCACAGGAACATGATCCCGCTGTGCTTGCTAGCTCTCGTGTCGGTCTCGCAGGTATGTGTTGTATAAGAGGCTCAATGCTGCCGACTGAAGTGTTGCTGGCTTGCTGCTTCTACTGAGCATAAGGAATATTGCTTTCCTCAATGTCATCTAGAGGAGGATCTTTTGGTGTTGTGTTGGTCCGTGCTGCTTTGTAATATAAACCATCTGCCTTCCTGCCATGCAGCTCGTAAAAGGCGAGCATAGGCTTACCGTCACTAACACCGCGACATCTGACTAGGTAGTAAAGTTTCGGATCGACTCACCCGGATTGGTACCACCGCCTTACCTACTTATTCCTGCCGCCATAACGCCATAACGTGTTCCGGTTCGGAGGGTAAGGTAGCCGGTAAAATTACTTTTGCTCGAGGCCTAACATCCTGGCCGCAGGTTGGCAATGCGCCAGTACCACCTTTGGTGTCTCTAGGCGGCGGAAATTTCTTACCATCAGGAAATTCGTCTACTTGTTTGCCTTCCAATATATAAAAAAAGGTATCATTGACTTGACTTGAGGTCTCGGGTTCAATCCCTGGGTGGTAGAAACATCATAGCCTAGGTTTGAATATATGCTCAGTTGGCGATAGCTTTGCCACCTTTCCCATGGTGAGTTTTGGTGTATTTAGATAGTCGTAGCTGTCTGATACTGCGTTTGCTAACTCTTCAGATTTACGAGCGTGAAGATCCTAATTTTATTTCTAATTTATGCCCGGTTCCTATAATCAACGAATCGTAATCCGTCAGCTAAACAATTCGTAGTTTGTTCAAAAGTAACGGTACGTTACCAATATTTTCAAAAAATGTTTAGAATCAATAGTCGGAAACGAGCAACCGTTGTTATTAATCTTACTAAGCGTACAAAATACTACCATCCGTAATCAAAACGACTCGTTTTTTGAATATAGGAACCGGGCATTAGTCTAAAAAAGTAAATTAACTAACTTTATTGTTTTTCAGGTGGCTGCTGAGTGTAAAAACTGTGTGGTGAGTTACTTTTTATATTAATTACTAGCTTCCGCCCGCGACTCCGTCCGCGCGGATGTCGGTCTAAAACTGAAAAATTAAGATTTTTTTTTTACGTATTTTTCTAGGATAAAAAGTATCCCATTTTATGCCCAGGGTAATAAGGTATAATTATAACAACTTTTATCGAAATCGAACCGTTAGTTTTCACGTGATGCCTGAACATACAGACTGACAAAATTTCTTTTAATCACATATTTGGGTTTGGTATCGATCCAGTAACAGCTACTTATTTATTTTTTCAAGATTTTCAATGTGCAGAATTGACCCTTCCACAGATTTATTATATGTATAGATAATAAAGGTTTAATTAATTCCACACAGGTTACAGTTAAAAGTGCATATGTTACAAAGACATTGTTAATGTTGAATATTGTTTAGTTAATATAAATTTTGTGAACAGATGTTAGGGAAAGAAGAGAAGGCAATGTTCCGAGCACATTCCGATGCCTGTCTCCCACAATCTGGGGTGGACGAGAAACTGGTGGAATCCCTTCTTCATGGCGACTTAGTGGATGAACCAGCGTTAAGAAAGCACGTGTACTGCGTGCTGCTCAAGTGCAAGGTTATCAGCAAGGATGGAAAGCTCCAGAAGACCGCAGTGCTGGGGAAACTGGCTGCGCGTGGTGACAGCCGCAACACCACTAAAGTAAGAGTCTACTGGACTACCACTTGATTGTTATCCTAAACTTTTCATAGCCATAGCTCTTGGTGTTTGTCCACTATCATCACATTCATCGTCGGCAAAAAGTAAAACACAGAGTTGCCCAACCCTAAGATCAAATGTAGTCTACGCCAAAAAAGTATACTACACCGCACACGAAGCTATTAACTTTGTAATAATCAGAGCCCTCATCATGAGTTTACGACTTGTCAAATTTTCTATACGCACTACCGTCTCTGTAAATTGTTTGTATGAAAACTTTGAACAGGGGGGTTACCATAAGCTCTTAAAACAGTACTATTACAACAATACTAATTGTCAGTCGAGAAAGACAACCTTATGCCGTATACCATAAAGTTGCTTATAAAAGCAGACATTTAGCAAGATGGAAATAATAATGCTGCGTTCATGGTAGGGCCCCAGCACTTCTATTGGCAACTTAGAGCAATGCACTTTTAGACCAAAAGTGCCATAGATTTCGACTCGTAACTTACTGAACGTAATCTATACCAACCCATGGTAAAGGCTCAGATCAACATATTTCGAACTCATTCCGATGTGTTTTCCGTAACTGATAAATATAAGTTTATGAACGCTTTTTTCTTTCGCAAAGTGATGGCCTTTTAAGCATAATAACAATAGCAATAATTAATAATTAGCCAAACAATAATCGGGTACATGTGAACGTACTGTAGGGTTACCTACTCTTGAAATTCGATTTATGCAATATTAGAAATTGGACTCGGATATGTCTTTTTAGGTACTCTTGAACAAAATAGTAGCGAATAATTGACATTTAGTTACTGATAAACAATTAATTGAAAAGAATTAAACGTAACCGATAGACTTATCGGTTACGTTCAATTCTTTTGAGGCTAAATAAATAAATATTCTTGCAAAAGTTACACGAATGTAATCTAACCCAAAAGTAAGCAAATTATGTATATGCTTGTGTTATGTGTGTTAGTCAACGATATTAATACCTTGAAATACTTCAATGGATACCAGAATAAATTTAACAAACACCAGACCCGGAAATGCAGACATCTAAATGTTCATCATACAAATGCCTGCCCCCGTAGTAATCGAAACCAAGCCTCATGGTTAGTCGGTGTAGTTAGGCGAGTACAGTAGCCACTCGACCTACGAAACGGTAAATGTTAGTTGTTGTAACTAAACGCCACTAGAACTGTGTTCAAAAGTTCCTAAAATGACATACCCGAGCCCAATTTCCAATCAACAAAAAATCGAGATTTTAGGGTAGGATTTCTCGAACTTTGGCGCCGTGTTGGCTCATTTCGAGCATATACGGTTGGATAATTTCTCGTAATCTGTCCAGAGATAATTTTGACTAATTCGTACAGGTATTGGAGAGCTGTGCAAACCAGACTGGCGATAGCCCAGAAGACCTGGCTTGGAACCTGTTCCGTTGTGGGTACGACAAGAAAGCTGTCCTCTTTGATTACATGCCTGCTAACAACCAGTAAACTGTAGCTTATGTACCAATATTGTATATCTCCCGTTTCTTTACTTTTGAAATGTTATAATAAATCTGGTTTCCAATATGTTATTTTTTCTGTTTTTTTCACGGATGCTAATTTTATAATCATTTCAGGTCAATGTAACTCCCTGCTGAATAGAGACTCTTCACTTATCTGATTTTGGAGCGTCATGGTGATGCTTGTAGAAGAAATTCTAATATCCTTAAGTGTCCCAAGAGGATGAAAATCTTAGTACAAAACAGTTTTTTTTGTATAAAACAAATCTAAAAAATCCTAAAAAAAAACATGTATCTGGAGAAATTGCAATTTGTTTAAGATACACAGACGGATTTGACAAAACATTAATTGCTCTTACCAAAGTTTTTAATAAGGTACCTTTAGATCTTTATTATGAATTCGAAGCCACGAAGATAGCTAAATAATCTTGATTATAAATCTGCGGGTAGATCAGCCTCCTCTAGAACGAGAACTTAATTATCATAGGTACCTATTACCAATGTTAACATCACTCTTTTGCGAAGAAAACTTGTATAAGGTTTGTGACAATACATAAGTAAATAAGTGATATTAACAATACCGTATTTACCATAAGGGATCCTAGGACCTGTGCCCAGGGATGGGCCTATGCTCAGGGGGCCCTGAGAGTTGGATTATTTCTCTCACATTTAACCTCAAAATATTTTCGGTGCCCGAACTCGCTCCTTTTTAGATTAATTCGACTCAATAGGCGTTTAAGAATAACATGATATAATTAATTCTTATTTATTTTTATTATGTTTTCTGAAGCATTCATATGGCTGGCATACCTATATAGGTAAAAGCCCTCCAAAACGACAGGCATAAAAAAGGAACAATTTGAGAACACCATTGTACCTATCTAACCAGACATTTCCTTGAATTTATAATCTAGAGTTTACCCCGTGTTAGTACGGACTTCTTTGCAGAGTAGACCATCTGCCTTTCTGCCAGGCAGATTGTAAAAGGCGAGCATAGGCTTACCGTCACTAACGCTGTGAGATCCTACTAGGTGGTAAGTGTTTCGTAGTGCCTCGCCCGGATTTGTTCCACCATCTTACCTATTCCTGCTGTCATAACGTCTGTGCTCGTCGTTAACGTGTTCCGGTTTGAAGGACAAAGTAACCGGAAAACTTACTTTTTGCTGGAGGCCTAACATTCCGGCCTAAAGTTGGCAACGCACCATTACTTCTTAATTAAAAAGAAAGGTTTACCTTACATTTATTTACGCTTTTCTTAAATTAATTTTTCAATGTAATCAAATGTATTCGATTTGTAATTAACTTAAGTTTTTAATTAACTTTATGGTAACCTGAAATCTATGTAGGTTTGTATCAAGAACTCAAAATGTAAATTAATAAATTCAGTACCCACCGCACACGAATACCAGATATTGTTGCTAATGATGTTTATTAAATCATAAAGGAATTATTGAATATCGACAAGTAAATCTATAATTTATTCAAGTCATAGAATACTAATTAAATGTACAACATAGAAAACCTATTTTGAATGCAAAGGCTGTATGGTTGCAATGTAACGACTAAGTGTAAATTATATTCAAAACTGCTTTATGATCTCATTGTAGGCTGTAGGCGGTGACCCACTATCTGGAGACTGTGGTAAGCTGGCAGTGTGTTTACGAGCCCTTGCCTCCGCGAGTCGTGGTAAATGAAAAAAAAACTGATGATTTTGGCGGCAAATTTATAACCCTAAATTTTATATGAAAGTTTTTACGTGATTTTAGATTTATTTTGATTATTTATTTAGTGATAGTGATTTTTTGGTACTTTTAAGTGATAACAATTAATTGTAGTGTCTAATGTGTGGAATCCGAGGAAGATTGACGGATATTGTGTTTAAACGTAAGTGATTGAAAAATTATTATTTAGCCAAGTGCAAGTCGAACTTACACAATCAGGGTTCAGCTCTTTGGGTTCAGGTAGCACCATTACTAAAGCAATATTATAAAGTGTAAACAATCCAAGAAGAAAAGTCTTTGAAATCCTACTTTTATACGTACGAGACAAGCGAAACATATGCCTATTATGCTTTATTAATATTAATTTGTAACTAAGTACGTGTTATGAGCCATTATTTTGATTTAGATTTTATTTACATTTAAATATTTTTGCATGAAATACCTACATTATTATTTTCATGCCATCCTAGCTACGAATTTGGATAAATAGGTACATATATTTTTTCGCCCTTTTACCTGGATGTAGAGTTATGGGCAACAAATAAACAGAATCTATACTTGCTATCGTCGGCACTTGGTGGAATTCCATTGTATATACACGTTGCTTGGAGTTAAATATACAGTGGATAAGTACAAGTTTTAACTCCAAGCAACGTGTATAAACAAATAAACACATTGCCTGTGTAGGGATCCACTGAGTTATCTTAGACTGCCGCCATAATGACAATGTTTACCGCTTCCATCTTCCGGTTCGTTCCAGCGACGCATTGGTAAGATCGGTTGACATCATAGATATGTCAATAGACCACGTTTGTCTCTGACCATCAGGAGAACCGTTTGCTTGTTCTTCGTCTGGCCGCATCTAAGCTTCCCGTTAGACCGTAGGTTACGCTTCAGTCAGTAGTTTTTGAATCTAATTTAGACATGTGGCGAAACAGGAAACAAAATATATTTTTTTAAACTGGAATGCTAAGAAGCATAAAGGTAGGGAAATGTAGTAAAATGGTAATTGTAAAAAAAAAGTATCTTCACGCCCATATCTCCGAAGATATATGCAGAGGTACAACCAGGGCACCCACGACTAGCCGAAGACACTAAGTTTCACAATGTGATAGGTGGCAAGACTGGCAAGCCAACCGCCCGGTTGGCTTGGCACATATCCAATCCCGGGCAACATGATTTTTATTAGAAAATCGGAAATGCGAAACTTTCTTTTTGTTGTCCGACCTGGGATTCGAACCCGGGACCTCATGCAGTCAAGACCAACACCTGAACCGCCAGACCACAGATGCGGCATCGTAATTGTACCTTGCTAAAGGATGAAATGTTTTAGATCTAGCAGATAGGTAGAGGTACCTAAACTTACTCTATGTAACACTGCGAACAAGAAAGATATACGTCTTTAATTTATCACGCTTCCTGCTTTTACGTCTTTTTACTAGAGTGTTTCAACAGTGCTGTCAGACAAATAATAGATACAAACCAAGACGAGTGACTTACACGAAAGAACCCCAGGTAGAAGTTAGGTAGGTACAAAACAAAACCTTTTTTATTTTTTGTTATCATGATATTGGAAGGCAAACAAGCAGACGGGTTTCCTGATGGTAAGAAATTCACGCCGCCTAGAGACACCAAACGTGGTAATGATGCGCCAACCTGAGTCCCGGATGTTAGGCCTCGAGCAAAAGTAAGTTTACCGGCTACCTTACCCCCCGAACCGGAACACGTCACGACGTTATGGCGTTAGAGAAATCTAAAATAAATTTTCTCTTTTCGACACGCAGTAATCTGATTAGCTATTTCATTACCTATCGCCTCGATGGGCGTGAAGATACTTTTAGGAAATATTTAGACAAACTTATAACTAGTTGCGTTGAAGGTGTTGTATGACGTGACATTTATTTATTTGTGGAACATGTGTGCTTAAAAGTTGTTACAGAATACTTGTTACACATACTACTACACTACACATTGGGGTGTGCAAGTATCTAA
This sequence comes from Calephelis nemesis, assembly GCA_002245505.1. NCBI lineage: Eukaryota > Metazoa > Arthropoda > Insecta > Lepidoptera > Riodinidae > Calephelis > Calephelis nemesis. The sequence goes on from NJDD01000044.1 coordinate 109,155, forward strand.
ATAATTTAATTACTTATATAGTTTTTGTTATTGACATTTACATATTTTTACACTAAACTAGCGGTCCGGCGTCGGACTTGACTTTTTGAGGCCCCGGGTTCTATTCCCGAGTCGGGCAACAAAGGAATGTTGGTAAATGAATATCAACAATTTTCTAATAAAACAACGTTGCCCGGGATTGGATGAGTACCCGGTTGGCGATAGGTTTGCAACCTATTCTACTCGGCAACATATTTGTCTCATATTATACTTGTTAGAAAACATACTGAACATTACCAATTATTCCTTACTGTAAGGAAATCATTTACACTACAATACGTTTTATGTAAAATAGCCAATCGAGCTAATAATTCGAAATCTTTAGTTGCAGTAGAAACCATCTGGTATGTATTTCATTAGAACCGCGAATGGACAAGCAGTACCTACACATTATATTTTTATAGATATTAAGTCATTAGCAAAGCACATGAATTTTTACTATTTCTTATGTGACTTTCCTAACACTTCAGCATTCGTTCTAATAAATGATAATGTATAACAGATTTTCCTAAAATGGGGATGCCATATAGTATTTTTTTGTTGTCTTGAGCCACCTTTCAAAAAAAAAAGAATTATCAAATCGCAACGTACCTAGTAATGAAATTGAAACATATCAGTTTGAAGGATAGCGCTCATTTGGACGGGCTGGGACGGGGATGAATATTGCGCTGCGATGCGGCGCAATATTCATTGATCTAAATATTGATAAGATTGCTTGCATACATGTTGTATCTAGCAAAGCCCATTGTGTCGGCCCGCATCGGCGCGCATTCCCCGATGCGGCGTACAGTGACCTAAGATCACGATA
>NJDD01000044.1:113263-127396 GCA_002245505.1 Calephelis nemesis
CGAAACAGTAAATTAATAATGCGTTGTCACTTAAAAATGAGATAAAAAAGAGATCGATACATAAATATTTATGTAGGTATGTTAGTCAGGCGTCATTTTTAAATCGATTAAACAAAATATATATTTGAAAGTGCGTACTTCCGTGGTGGTCCCACTTTCACCAAGTTTGGATCAGTTGATGGGGTCTCAGTGAAATCAAAAAACACTCTTAAATCGATATAATTAAAAAAAAATAAAAATATTTATTTAGCAGAAACCAAGTTACAAACTATTACAATTTTCCTGGCCCCCACACTAGGCTGAGCCTGTCCTATGGGGAAAAATTAAATTAAATTTCTATATATTCATACATCATTCATGTAGCGAAATTTTATTATCGCTTCTGTGGTGTAGCGGTTCAGGTGTTGGACTTAACTGCATGAGGTCCCGGGTTCGAATCCCGGGCCGGGAAACAAAAGAAAAGTTGGTTTTTCCAATTTTATAATAAAACAAAACTGCTCGGGAATTTATATTATATGCCCGGTTGGCGATAGGCTTGCCACCTATCACATTGTGGGACTTAGATTCTTCGGCTAGTCGTTGTGCCTCTTCGGGGATATGGGCGTGAACATACATGTATATTTTCTCTTATACATTGACAATATATCCTTATTATAACTATAATATGTCCTTATACGGTGACAATATCAGTATTGCGTCAAAAGATCATAAAATAATGATTATAATATTTCGCAGAAGTATTACATGATTCATTACCGAGTAGGAGTCGCCTACACTCTCAATAATTACAGCGATAAAATATGCTCGAATATTGTTATAATTATGTCTCATAATAACATGTCATTTGTGTATCCTCGAGCCAAACTTATTGAATTTAATGGTCGTGTTTAATATTATTTAGCAATGTGTGATTTGTAGGTAAAATAAAAAACGTAAATCCATATCCTCCTTTTTAAAAATGTAGGACGACAAACATAGACAGACGGATATCCAGTCGGATAGGAAATTAATAGGAAAAATGTATTAATAAAAGAAATAGAAATTAGTAGGACGAAATGAAAATATCTAATTTATATTTTAATTGATTTAGCAGACCAAATCATTCTACCACAAATGCAAATGCTTAAAATTATTTATTAACTATTTATTAGTTCATTTTTTATAATGGCCTCCGTGGTTCAGCGGTCTGGCGTTAGATTTGACTTTCATAAGGTCCCAGGTTCGAGCCCCAGGTTTCAAACCGTGGGCCACAAATGTATATTTTCTATTTTCTAATAAAAATAACGTTGCTCGGGATTGGATATGTGCCCGGTTGGCGATAGGATTGGCACCTATGTAGAGGATTCGATCCCGGTAAATTTTTCTAACCCCGGGATTTCGGGATTGTCTGCAGCTGATCTCGGGATTACGTCTATTATTACATGATTTAGTAAAAGAAATTTTTATTTAAGTTTTACCCTATCTGAATTGACTATCCATTGTTTTCAAATCTAGTCAGACAAGAAAATCAATATCAAAACGAACTCCTTAACTTTCAAGATTTTTATTATGATTAGTTTATTACTAGGTAAAACAATTATATACCTACAATAAACCGCATTAAAACTGCAAAACCGACTTCAACAATTTTATTGGGTTCACTTCGGAATCGTGGCCTATCTTTCTAAAAAAGAACCATCAAAATCGGTTGGTTATTGACGACGCAATCGCGTAACAAACGTACTAAAATAATAATAAAATACAAACACACATATCTTCAAGCCAAGCCCCTTACGGGGTAGGCAGAGAATATCGAGTGCCAGACCTCACGATCCTGACAAAACCTGTCTGGCTTCCTTCACATTCATTACCCTTTTCATACAAACACGCCGGTTTCGGAGACTCTTGACACCACCCTCGGATAATATCCGTGTGATCTGATCGTGGAATGTCAACCTTTGTATCCCCGAGTACCTTCATCTATCCACATTCGCTATGTCAATCTTTTATCTGTCCTGCTTTCCACATGTTCGAACCATAGGAGCAATTCCTTTCGCATTTTAACAACAACACTTTATTTCAATCCCACTCTTTCTCGGATCTCACTGTTACGAACACGGCCAGCGAGTAAGTTAGGCACACGGTTAATATTTAACCTACCTATGTAGCAAACAACTGGCGCAAATAAGCAGACAGATCACCTTGTAGTACAATAGCCCAGTTAGTAAGACCTAACTCTGAAGCTGAATAAAAACGTGCGAAATTCGCCAAATTTCCTAGTTTCCTAAGTGGAATTCAAATTTTATGAACAGTTGGTGTGTCCCGATGACAGACATAATATACCTACTATTTTATATCGTACCTAGTTATTACTTATGTACGTTATCTACTACGAAAAAACCGATGGTTGATATAAAAAACCTTTACAATGGAAGGACCAAATCTACAAATAAGTATGTAGATTTCGACCAGCTTTAAATAGGTAAAAACTCTATGCAAATAGGTATCCTGAAAATTAGGAAAGTTGCTGAGTATTTATTACCAGCTAGTTGCTAGCAGCTTCGCCTGCGCCTTTAAGTTATTTTTAATATAGGTAGGTAGGTATTGACTTTTCTAAGATATCTTTATCTGTGTGATAGATATCGAGATAAAAAGTAGTCCAGCCTTCTCTAAGACCAAATCTAATTTCATGTTCAAATTTTTAGCCTTTTTTAGTGTGAAGACGCAACATGCCTAAGTATAATATATAGATATCATTCGTTAATAAACCAAATAAAGCACCAGATTGGAACCTGGCATTTCTGCATTATTAATTTACATTACTTGGTTAAAAAGGCAACTTTATTGTTTATGACTTTACGATTCAAATATGGCATTTATAGGCACTTTTAAGATATGTTTTATGAAAAATAACCTTCAATACATATCAAACTGCGTAGGATTCGCATTCGGTAATTCACTTTTGATTTCGCGCCAAAATATTAAAAACTAAAATGGAAACTCCAATATGTCCGCCAACCATACGTTCAAAAACGTTATTTGCGGAAGATGTTTCAAATATGGTCTTATTTATCGTCTATAAGGAGTTACTGTGTCTTTTACAGTCTACATTAAATTGACTTGTTATTTTTTTGGACAAATTCATGATTACGCAGATTAGGAAACAATCCTTTGATATCAGCCTACTCCCACGAGAAACATTAATTGGTAGACAGTGATAAAAATAGGCCAGAACAGTTAATCAAAATCTATATATTAATAGATAGGTACGTGATGCCAAAACTTTAGGCCCCTTTTTATGAAAATTGCGCGGACGCATGAGCATAAAATTTGGCACGCTTGTAGTTTATGTATACTAGGAGGAGGATTATGTATAGGTACTAGCATATAGTCAAATTTTGTCGGTGTTTGGGTCGATTTCCTCCACCACCATATTCTCTCTTTGCTACTCTAAACGGTTTCTGGTAAATGGTAAGAGTATGATAACCAAAATAGTAACTATGCATTGAAAGGCTGGAATGCTAACACTCTTTAGTGAATAAAAATACTGGCACCTCTCTATACTCTCAAAATTGGGACGATGCACTGGTGTTGACGCTAAGGTAGTAGGAAGTAGAATACGTCGCTAAATATGCTTTATAATAGGAACAGATTGTTCCTTCCTTTACAAAAGAGCCAGATCATACCAAATCAACACTTTTTTACCCCTCAAAAACTCTATTTTGTACTTAAAATATCTCCCGGTAAGACAATAGACTCATTCTTATACAGGCTCGAGTTTTTCCTACAGACCATTAATTAATAAATTGTCTATGTACATGACTCATTACCTTACACTTACGTTCATGTGGTAATCAACACAATTTGTCCAAATAAATTAGTAGTATTTTTATTATATTTTAAAAGATATGGCTAAGAAGCTGTCTTGCGCTGAGGAAGAAATTGTGTACCGTCGGCTCATCCTTGTAACTTATTTTAAAAATCCTAATCTTTTTTAAGTCTCGAGTTTAATTCGCAGGGCGCGCAACTCAAAATTTGTTTTCACAATTTTCTAACAAAAACAACCCAAATGTCATTTGGTGATAGGTTTGCCATCTTACAGCATTATGGGACTAAGAACGTGCTTTCGGTTAATTGGGGTTGCGTTGGTTGTACCTCCGTCTACCACTTCGAAGATAAAGGCTCGAAGACTGATTTTTATTAATAATAGTTTAATTTGAAAATTATTTTTAAATTAAAAACTTTAAGTATACGTATGCGTGTTTGTATTTGTACGTAGGTATGTGTGTATGTGTCTTATAATTAATTGAAATAAACAATGAGAAATAATAAAGATATTGTACGTAGACTTCTAAGCCTTCCGTGTTAATTTTACATATAAGGCTTACTCAGGGGATAATATAAAATACTCAGCTCCACTGTTTATTTAGAAAATTCAATTAGATTGTTTTGAAAAAAAAGGCTTTCGTCTTATTTGCCAATGAGAGTGAAAATGTGTGTGTGTATTTCGATTAATTTTGAAGTGATAAAAATTCGATTACTATTAATAATATATGGACATCATCGACTGACACAGATGAAACCGCAAATGTAATATATGGGCCTTTATTATGTCAGTTCACACTATTTCCAAAACTCAGTCCCACGCGTCCCAACTTGGGCAAAATTTTATATTAGCTTGTCCCACAACGTCGTAACAAGGTGACCATCATAATATTGTATTTATACATTTATTTATTTATATTCGTTAGTCATCTTAACTGATTGCGAATTTCTAACTTTTAACGCCATGCTTGTCATATTTGCTATTTTTTACATTTTTGTAATTGCTGTTACAATATAATATATTAATTACATTAGACAAGAATTTCCCCCAAGATTTTCCCCGTCTTGGTCCGGTATTCTTTGCAAAATAGACCATCTGCCTTTCTGCCTGGCAGCTCGTAAAAGGAGAGCATGGGTTTACTGTCACTAACACCGTGACATCTGACTAGGTGGTAGAGTGGTAAGGTAGAAGGTAAACTTACTTTTGCTCGGGGCCTAACATCCTGACCTCAGGTTGGCAACCCACCATTACCACCATTGGTGTCTCTAGGCGGCGTGAATTTTTTACCATCAACAAATCCATCTGCTTGTTTGCCTTCCAATATCATAATAAACGTAGATATGATTTGTTTTTACTTAATAAAAGTTGGCAATTAGTATACAAATATCGCGCAATTTTTGCCGTCACTCAGCTATTGCAACTTACATTTAAGACCTTGTCCGTTTGGAATAAAGCTGTAAAAATGTTACAACAGAACACAATATTGGCAAAGCACCAATAATGTCTATCTACCAAGAAGTAAACAACTTGCATTACTTCGAAAAAAAAGAATAAACATTTTTTCATGGTATTTGTCATCTTCATAGGCATCCAATCCGCTTGATGGATATGTTCCGGTATATAATTGAGATATTGTTAGATTTATTTTAACAACTCGAGTGTTTTAAAACGTTGAGTAAATAAAATGACAGATGAATCGGTCGGAGTTGGTTTTTATTAATTAATACTAGCTAACCCGACAGACGTTGTCCTGTTTATACTAGATATGATTTTTGAAGTGGAAATTTCTTTACCGGCGTAGCGCACTTTTTTTGGAAGGGGTAAAAACTTCTAAATTCGCGTCAGGACACGTGACCTGATCGAAAATTCGTAAGACGGATGGAGAGTAAACAGCCGGCGCGGCGTAGGAGAGGTACCTAGTATCCTCCTCTCTTTTCTACATATACCTGCGCCTGCTGTTTCGTTTAGATGGCGCAGGGCGCTTGCGCGAATGATCGTGTGTTCGTTTTTCGTGTGTGTGTTCGTGTGTGTTTGTATTTGTTTATTTTTTTTACACAAATTGAATCTAACCCCAAAGTAAGCAAATTATATGCTTGTGTTAAGGGTGTTAGTCAACGATACGAATACATGTAATAAATACTTATATAGATACCAGAATAAATTTAATAAACATCCAGACCCGGAAATGCAGACAACTAAATGTTCATCACGCAAATGCCTACCCCCGTCGGGAATCGAACCTGAGCCTCGCGGTTGGTCGATGTAGTTAGGCGGATAGGTACGCTAGCCACTCGACCAACGAAAAAATAATGAAAATAAAATGAATTTGTGACATTGTTATATTCATTCACGCGTGATACGATAACCAAGGAAAATAGAAATTCATTTTTATATACGAAAAGATACCAAAATAGTAAATAAAAAAAAATAAAGGTTACTCTGTACTTTAGCGGTTGGACGAGACTTTATGACGTCCCGAGTTCGAATTCGGTGTAGGGTAACTAAATGAAAATGTATTTTTTCCAATTCTCAGTGAATGCGTGCCAATAATAGGCCATGACAATAAGTTTGCCACCTAACACATTGTGACGTTAAGTGTTTTCGGCTAGTCGTGGAGCTATTATGTCGGCTGAAATAAATAAGACAGTGTGCAAATCTCAACAAGAAGTTTTGGCGCCATCGAAAGAAAAATATATGGTCGAAGTTTTTTCATAATTATTGAATTTCGTGTTGATATTGAGTGAAATTAGTCAATTTTGGTGGCATTTTGTACAGTGAAAGTGCACAAATGAAATAATAATGAAGAAATTAGCGTATCGTGTATTTCCTCGTTACCGCTAAATCTCACTATAAATATAAGTATATGAGCTTGAATAATGAGGCCACTGCATTACCCAAGTCCCTGACATGACTTACCTATTGACGACTTGTGACGTATGACTAATAATAATTTAATCCCGATTTTGGTAAATTTTATGCAAAATTCTACTTGACTAATGGCAAAATACTAACTTATATGCCAAAACCTAAAGAAAGAAAATCTCAACAAGTTGAAAACTTACGATTATATATTATCCATAAGGTTTTATAATGATCATAAAACAATATGCACATAATTGGCTGCAGTCATAAATGAATAATGTCCGATGTCGGTTTGCCTATTACCAAACCGCGACACTTTCCATGTAAGGGCAGTACTCGGTGCGAGGCGTGGGCGGCCCGCCCAGGCGTAGGTTACAATTGATATTGTATGACAGCTATACATGATTAGCAGTTTTACGCAGCTTCACCTGCGAAACTTGACTTTTACTGCACCGATTTTGATGAAACAAAGCCTATGTCACTCAGGGATAATGTAGCATTCTGAGGGTGAAAGAATTTTTTAAATCGGTCCAGTAGTTTTGGAGCCTATTCATTTCAAACAAACAAACGAACAAACAAACAAAATATATTAGTATAGATAAACATTATCGTAAAAAGTTTATTTTAAAATGACTGGCTATCCTGGTTAACTTCTTACCACCTGCATCGTGCCATATTTTAAACGACCTCAAAAACAGGAGAATATCTATGTTTGCGACTCCTATATTTTTTATGTATGTTAATTTACGAAAAAGAAATTAATTGATTTCTCCCTCATTTTAGCCGATTTGAAAATTTAATTTTTTGTTTGTAAGATCGTATTTCCGAGGTGGTCTTATGGTCTGGAGCTGATGATGAAATTCCAAAGAAATCGAGAAAATACCAAATTTTTTGTAAGTAGAAGAGGTCGTTTTTTTCAGTTCTACTATGATTAATTTATTTATTTTAATTTATTGGCTTTTAAAAATGTTGTAATAGTTATTCTGATGATTGAGGCTCTGACGAATCCAATATCCTTTAATCCGATCGGAAAATAATATCCGATATCCTTCATAATTTAAATCACTACAGTACCTATGTGGTACCAAAGACAATGTATTTACTAATCTCTGGTAGAACATCTTAAATTAAGACTGCCGCCTAACTTGAAACAGCATCACTAAAATGTTCAAAACTTAGAAGCATGGAAAAGTACTCTAAAAGGGTCAGTGTTATTCAATTAATTTAAAATTTATCAACCCAATTTCAAACAAGAAATGGTTTTTATGTGTTACTAGCTGTTGCCCGCGGCGTTGCCCGCGTGGTCCCACAAAAACATTGTTTCAGGATAAAAACTATCCTATGTGTTAATCCAAGTTGCCTTCTATCCGTGTGTCAAATTTTATGTAAATCGGATAAGACAAAAAAAAACTTTCGCATTTACGCTATTAATAATAGGATAGGACTTCATATTTTTTAAATCTTTAAGACTGGTCCCATTTAGCATTGAAAAAATTCGACAAGTGAGTGTGTGTGACAAGAACTATCTGCAAATTTCGAATTTTCTTTGTTTTTAAAATCGTAAAAAATGTATTAAATTAGGTATTATTGTAATATAATTGTTATTTTGTCCATTGGCTTAATTTTAATCAAAATAGGTCGGAAGTCGGGTACGGTCTACCTATTTAATCGGGTGTCAGTCTGGAACCGGTAAACTTAATTAAAAATTCAGATTAGCAACGCACCATTGATATTATCTATGTAAAAGGCAACAAATATTACTCAAAACCAGTTAAAGAAAATAATGAGAGTATATTTCTATGGTACTAGGGCTGATCGATAATGCTTAAGGCAGCGCCTACGCCATGTCAGTGTAGTGCGCCCGCGCATGTCGGACCTTATTTAGGGCTGGCAAATATAAATCTTTTATGGCAATAATAAAAATATTTACGTAAATGTATGTTTCAACATTCTATGTCCTATTTTGTTTTACTATAATAATATATTCTGGGGCGCTTAATTGTATGCGTTAGTTAATGTAAAAATAGCCAACCTTAACATTTTTAGGGCGTAAACAGCGAACATGTACGCCTCTAACGACTGCAAAAGATAACCGTTGCATATAGACAGCTGATAGACCGTTACAGGGCGTGTTAGCTATTCTGTTTCCCTGGTGTTATTTCTATTGTGCAACTCTACCGGCTAACCTACCCTCCGGAACAGAACATGACATTGTCATTTTACAATTTTGTGACAATTTCGTTGCTATATTAGAAATAGACAAATATTTTTCTAAAACATACTACCGGATTGGAGAGTGGCCACTCACTAAAATATCCGGCAAAAGTAACTCAGCAAGCTTGTCTTTTTTCCGTTTCATTTTAAATTAACTTTCCCGTACCTTGTAATGTTTTAACTATGTAAAACATACTATTCTGCTTTTCGAGACAGAGACGAATCCAATCAGTTCAACAGGTTTAGCAGTTTTACAGTTATAAAATATGTTGTACAAAAACTGACTTTGTTTTCTAATATGATAAATGTATTTACAGGATGCCCATTTATGTTATAAATAAAAATAATATTACGTAATATTGCGTGTTATTTGTTTAACTATTGGTTCAGGGTAATTATCGATTCTAAGCATTTTATTATTATTAATAAACCAAATGTTTGTCCACGATTAAAGAGTGAGTTATATCCATACATAAATATGGTAATAAATTTAATAAAAAAATTTGTCTTCACGGCCATATCCACGAACAGGTAGGTAGAGGCACAACCAGGGCAACCACGACCAGCCGAAGACACTAAGTGATAGGTGGCAAGCCTATCGCCAACCGGGCACATACCCAATCCCGAGTTTCTCTTTCTTTTCTTGCCCGACCCGGGAATCGAACCCGTCAGCTCATGAAGTCAAGTCCAACACGTGGACTGCTAGAACACAGATTAATAATAATAGAGACTATAAGTGAACAGCCCTATTACCTTTCTCCATTAACGTTAAAAAGCACCGACATGTAGAATGTGTCGACTGACACTCACAAATTACAGCACCGCTTTAAGACATTGCAATCGGCAGAGTAGAGACAGATTAATATTTAATTTTGCGACTGCTCTCGAGATCAAGTTTATATTTATTTTCGTAGTACATCGACGTGTGTATACGGGGGTAAGGCGTGTAACTGTATTAAAATGCATTAAGCTATATCCATAAATTTTACTATATAACATACGGTTGGTATATTTAAAACAGCTGTATCTAAAATTATTTATGAAAAAAAAGATGTATTTCTAAATAGTAACAGTTCAGTTTTTGTGGTGACATACTGACAGAAGCAGCATCTACCGTGTTTAGTTATGTTATCAAACCACCCAGTAATTCCGATAGATACAAAATATACATGTCAAATTTCATCCAAATTGTTTCAGTCGCTTAGGATCAGTTAGGTGACCAACACACACGGACGAGTTATATATAACTAGGCGACCAGGCGAAGATTGTTAACTTTTCACTCCAAACTCTCTGCTTATCCTGCACAAAGGAGAACGGACATGTACTTGGTGAATGGATATGTGTTATGTACTTACGTATATTATGTAAAATTACTTGAACATTCAAATATTTCTCTACATAACGGACTTCAAGATATTTGGTCCCTTTATACTGAGAGATGTTTCTGTAATTTTTAAACTACATTTACTACTCTCTACTACAGAAAAAATACCGAACATTTTGTAAAGCACATATTACTTACTATTCATAGACATATCCCTTTAATAATCCCTTTATATAATGCCTTTGAAATCATTGTTACTACTAATCAAAATAGTTTTTTTTTTCTCCTTACGCCCGTGTGACAATAGAGAAATAGCCAAGCCATGTTTGTTGTTAGTGTTATTGCTATACGGCCAACATTAATATATCAATCCTAATCCAAAACTTGGTGTCCAAGATTGATATTTTGATCCATTTTTAAGTTTTTGCTTGCCAATAACATATCTGTAGACATGATAAATATGGCAATTAGGCATAGGATAGGCCGGCGGATACGCAGCAATCTTGCTCAACTTCAAGCTTCAAGCTTCAGCTTGAAATCCATCTTTAGAGATACATTATTAACATTGGCCGATAGTGTATAACTAAAGTGTTATAGCTGTTAAGTTAAAATTTTAAACGTCTTATTAATAAACGTGGAGTTAAGTACTCCAAGGTGCAACCTGTTATTATAGTTTTTATTACAATGTGATACAGACTCTAATATCAACTTTACTCCAACTTTAGTCTATGTTTATTAGGAAGAAGGTGTTGCCATTGTATCCTAGGAGTTGCATTTTTCTGGTGTAAGGTAAACCGTAGTTACCTATGAGGGTCATAGAAAAAGGACGAATTTCGTAATAGATTTTCCGCTAATACGTGACTTGGAGATACAAATTTTCAAGTTAGTATTTGTTTGTTGCTTGTTTATTAATAGTAGCTAGCCAAATTTCAGCTTTTTAGGTTTTCAGGGCGTACCATATAAATTTTGGTGATCAGTACGTTACATCAGTTACGAAATCGGGGGTATATCAATTTATGAATTATAAAACCCCATCTTAAGTAATAAATAAGAGTTAAGTAGCTGAAATTTTATACTTTTAATAAGCTTACTAGAAACATCAAATTTTGAACATTTTTGTTTATATAGTCTAATCCAAATCCAATTTATGAGAGTTGGAAATCGGTGTAAATCTTCGAGAAAGGGAAGAAAAGAAATCTTGCTACGCTTACCCAACGCACAAACTGTGACCAAAAACAATAAAATACTTACATCAAAGAGATGTTTTAGACCAGGGGTGGGCAAATTCTTTTGACCGCGGGCCGGTAAATTGAAAAAAATCTAGTGGCGGGCCAGTAAATTATAATAATTAATCTTGAGGCGGGCCGGTTTATTAAGACCCCTAAAAAAAGCAGTAAATATTACGATTGTAAAACGTTGTATAAAGATAACATAAGGCGTTTTTTTATTATTTTATAATCCTTTATTTAAATAAAATCTATTTATGAAGTCTTAACATATGAAATACGCAATATAATTATATGTTTGAAGTATCGATTCATATCTTCATTGTTCGGTGGTAGTGTACGGTAGATAGGATTAAAAATTAATCTACCTTTAAACTCATGTATAATAAATTATGAAACTTATGTTCGTAAATAAATAAAGTGTTTATTAAAAATGTAAATAAGTGCTGCGATTCAAATGTACGTTTTTTATAGAAATGTGTAACTTCATAAATTAACTAAATATTTGCACACCACAATGTGGTAGAATATGTTGTATTCTTAAATATCTTTATAACAACTTTCAGCACACATATTCCGCAAATAAATAATTTTCATTTCATTTCATTTCATTTCAAATTTCAATAGTGTTTTAACATTTCGACCATTAACTTTTTAAAGGAGGTTCATATTTTAAAAAAAAAACCCTCGGCGGGCCGGATTAAAACTTCTCAAGGGCCGGATCCGGCCCGCGGGCCGTAATTTGCCCACCCATGTTTTAGACAGAGAGTCTATGTGTCAGTTGAAAGATTTAGCGATTAATTGAAAGTACTACCACAGTACAACAAAATGGCGATTTCGTTGTATTTAAATTTTTTTATGAAATAGGAAAGCAAACAAGCAGACGGGTTTCCTAATGGTAAGAAATTCACACAACCTAGACCCAAAGATGGTAATGGTGCGTTGCCAACATGAGGGCGGGATGTAGGCGAGCAAAAGTAAGTTTACCGGCTACCTTATCCTCCACACCAGCACACGTCAACCGCAAGCACCGATGTTATGGCGGATGGAATACCACCTAGTCAGATGACGGTAAGCCTATGCTCGCCGTATACGAGCTGTCTGCATATGAACCCGGACCATCACGAGGGAAACATTCTTAAATCCTAATTTAAGTGATTCGAAATTTGAAAAAAAGATTTTTCAATGTTACATCGACCATAGACGTCGTTTGTTACTTACATCAGGAGAGAAAAATAAATAAATATTTTTCTCTGTAAACTGTGTTCTATAAAATAAAAATAAACATGTTTTGGAGATCACTTTCTTAGGATGCGCCTTAAATGAAGTGTAATGGTATCTATTGCTATAGCTTAAAAGGAGTGGAGTAGATTATTTCCTTAAAGTATATTTAGAAATAATATTATGCAAATGCGCCAATCCAACCTCGCATTCCCTTTCATCCAAAGAGGCCTATTATGAATAATATCGAGACCCACGTAAGTATACTACCTTAAATGGCCGCGGCGAGTGTACCCAGTACCACGATCGTTGTGCCATGTTACAACTGCATCCGGTTATAGATGTGAGCCTGTGTTGGTAGCTGTACAAAATAAATACAGGTCGTGGGCCTGTAGGGACGGCTAAGTATGTTAATTGGACTGTTATTATTTATTACTGGTACTTAATAGCCTTTGTCCACGGCTTTACGCACGTATTTTTTATAATAAAAAGATATTATATAATATTATGTCGTCTATCGAAGCTAGAATTATAACAATGCGTTGCAAACTAAAACTAAAAAAATTAGGGTTCCTTATTTGATCAGCTATACTCCCTTACAAATTAGAACATGACCATAGCGAGAACAGACGCTATGTCGGCAAAAATAGGCAAGTTCTATCAATCTGATCTAACATGGCTCTGCCAGGGAAAGGATGAAACGAAATAAATTACCTTTTTATTTGGCAAATTTCATAAAATATTTATTAGGTATAAAAGTCAGACACTTATCAATTGAAACTAATTTATAGCATATATGGAACGTCAAAATTAACTTACTCAAAAGAGTTTATGTTTCGATAGAGTGCTGAAATAAATAAAGATTACATAACTTTTAAGTTTTACTAGGTGGTAGAGTTTCGCAGCGACTCACCCGGATCGGTACCTTACATATTCCTGCCGTTATAACATCGTGGCGTGTTCCGGTTTGTAGGGCAAGCCAGCGTAGCAGGGCAAGTAAACGTACTTTTTGCTCGATGCCTAACATCCCGGCCTCAGGTTGGCAACGCACCACTATCACTTTTGGTGTGTCTAAGCGGCGCGAATTTCTTACCAAATTTCTTACCATCAAGAAATCCGTCTGCTTGTTTGCCTTCCAATATTATAAAAAAAACATTAAAGATTATAAGGCTGTAGTCAGCAAAAATAAATGGGCAGTGTAATATTTATTTGGTCAGATTATGTGTGACCTAATTTTATTTAATTTAATTTTTTGCTGTTTAACAATATACTAATAATAGCTGACCCAGCAAACTTCGTATCGCTTGACATTAATGCTTCGATAGTAGCGCAGTCTGTCGGATCCGATGTGAAACATTCCAAAATCAACAAAGACTTATTATTAAAAAATTAATTAAAAAAACATTTTCCAGGAGACCAAATTGTGAATCTAAACCATTCTCGAATTCCTTTGAACACGCACAAAAACTTTCATCAACAT
>NJDD01000045.1:6377-23385 GCA_002245505.1 Calephelis nemesis
AATAGGCAGCCATGTTAAATATAATTTGTTGGCAACGTTATTGTACACACAGCCTTAGGTTATCTAAATTTCAAGTTCAAGTTGAAGGATAATTGAATAACATTTTCAGAACGAGGTTACGAAGGACTCGCTCTGTAACTTCACACACAGTCATGGTTTTATGTCATGTCCAGTCATAAACCCTTCTAATCTGATGTCCCTTTTCACTTATAAGGAAAAGGGTCTTGCCTAATTACCCAGCAACTACATTTTATTAACTTAAGCACAAGTTACAACACGGTGTTAAGAAATATAGCAAAAATGTATATCTAAGATTTCTTATACATGCATGCACATAGTATATATAGGGGTACGCACCAAACATCGAGTGCCAAATTTCATGATTTGTGTCGACCTCATAAATAGGGTTGCCAACTAACCCGCTATTTGAGGAAAGTCGCGTTTCTTTGACATTGAGGCGTCTCGCTCAAAGTGTGTGTTGGACGCGACATATCCCGCTTTTCAATAATGTGTACACACGCATAATATACTATTTGAAGTTATAATTTCGAAAATCTTTTTAAATGCCAATTAATATAAAAAAAAAACATTTAAAAGCTATCACATATAATTTTATTTTAGTTCTTTAAGTTTATTTTTTAGTTAGAGCCCGCTTTTTAAATCTTTGTTCTGCGTTTAGAAAAATTATATCCCGCTAATTTTCTTTTCATACAGATAATTTCGGATACTTTTGACAACCATTTTTAGATAAAAACTGAGCAATTTGAGTGGAATGACAACCTAGATCTCCCCGGAAATTAAAAATAATGTGTGCGTGTACTAGCGTACACTCGTAAGAAGTGAAGAAGTGAAACTTCTTTAAATTAAAATTAAATTAAAATATATTCATTTCATTAAAAAACATTAACATAATTAGCATGGTGTGGAGATCTTCTTTTAAGTAATTCATTACTTGTGTTAGAAGATCTCACTCTTCCTTTATCTTCTTTATGACGTTATTTTTCAAAAAAATATTTACTATATGCAACTTTACAGAAATTTGTTAAATAAAGTTTATTGCCAATCACTACTCCGCTGGAGAAAGTATACTTCGAATCACGCGTGGTAGGGATAAGAACAAAGATGGCGCGTAACGGAAAAATGTGACGCGTAACGAAAAAATGTTACACAAATTTTTTTCCAACCCCGATTAAGAAGTTTCACTTTAAAAACTATCCACATTAGAATTAAACATTTACTTATCAGGTTGTACATGATAAACCAATTACAAAAAAAGGAGGAAGTTCTCAATTCGACTATTTGTTTGCTATGCAATTTTTCGGCCAATAGCCAACCGATTTTGATGGTTCTTTTTTAGTAAGAAAGATAGGTCATGATTCCGAGGTGGTCCCACATTAGTTTTATAGTAACCCGATTAGTGGTTTTTGAGCTATACCTAATAGTGTATATAACTATTAAAGTGTTTATATAACTATTAAGTGTGTCTCACAAACTACTAGTAGGATGTTGATTAAATGTATTTTTGACTATTTCGAAATCATTTGCTATCTTTTGAAAAAATATTTATCGAATCGCAACGTGGTACCTAATGAAATAGTTCTTAGTCGACTTTTGCAGTTCTATTGGCCTTAATTTTTTTTAATCTGTTTTTCTAAGTGGAATATTATATAGCATTCTGGGATTTAAAAGAGGATTGTTTTTCTGCGTTCTATAAATGCGGTAACCCTTGACTTCCATCAAAGTGGCAGTCCTTTTTATTTGTACGATTTGTATTTGTTTCTTTCTTTGTATTGTTGTAATCAAAAGAAATTCATATCTGTATTCAGTTAAAGTATACTCGCGAATTAGTTCCTTACAATTGTTCCAAGTGCCATGAGCAACTCTTTAAATATAACTATCTCGCTTGCTCATGTAGGTAGGTACAAGCCTTGTCTAAAAAGTAATTAAATATAAGAAATAGCTTAGTACAATATTTTAATGATCAGTTTAAAAACGATCTGTAAAATGTGTAGTTGAATCTTAAACATCTTAAAAAACTTAAAAGATTTTAGTTCAAAAAATGATTTTTTTTTATTCAAATATTACTTTCGCCACTGTGGTCTACGATTACGGTACGGTAACGGTACGGTTCGGCGTCGGACTTGACTAATTGAGGC
The DNA here is from genome assembly GCA_002245505.1 of Calephelis nemesis. Classification (NCBI taxonomy): domain Eukaryota; kingdom Metazoa; phylum Arthropoda; class Insecta; order Lepidoptera; family Riodinidae; genus Calephelis; species Calephelis nemesis. The sequence goes on from NJDD01000045.1 coordinate 8,534, forward strand.
CCTAGGTACGATTCCCGGATCGGGCAACTTAAAAACCAGAAAATTTGTATTTTCAATTTGCTATTAAAAGATAACGTTGCTTGGGATTGTAAATGTGCCCGGTTGGTGATAGGCTTACCACCTATCACAATGTGGGACTTAGTGATTCCGGCTAGTCATGGGTTGTGTCTCTGTTTACCTCTTCAGGGATATGGGCGTGAAGACACTTATTACTTTAATTAATAGATGATTAACTTATACGTTGAATTATCATGCACTATGATCAATTTGTTCTTCAGACGGATATCTATATATGACGGATATATTATAATATGACGGATCATTATAGGGTTAAGAATACTCTGTAATGCGGTGGATTTCTAAGTTGTTGTACAGTACTTTACCACTAGAAATGTTGTTATGTAGGTTATGTGATATTAGTCATTGCTTAAGCCCATCAAAACTCAAAAAATCGACTAAAAGTACACAAATATTTATTATTTTCCTCAAATTCCTCAAAACTCCAACATTAGATGGTAGATATGGGATCACTTAGGAAGAACATTCTTTCAAATAGATAAATATTCCAATAATCGAAATCGATTAACATCATGAAAATATAGTATCTTCCATATCACACCCATATCCCCGAAGAGATAGGCAGAGGCACAAACACCATCGACTAGCCGAAGACACTAAGTCCCATAATGTGATAGGTGGCAAGCCTCTCGCCAAACGGGCACATATCCAATCCCAAAAATCATTTTTAGTTAGAAAATTTGAAAAATCGCATTTTCCTTTTTGTGCCTTACACGGGAATCAATAAGTAGGAATATAGGAGTCGAAAATCCACCTCCTGTTTTTGAAGTCGGTTAAAACTAGGGTGATATTAAAATAGGTAAAAATTTCTGTGATGTAACTTTTATCTAATTCAAATGCACGGCAATAGAATAAATAATTTGCATACAATGTACGAGATTTTTTCGAATAAATACCAAATTAATGCAAATTATAAATGTCAATTTAATATGTATAATTTGCTCGCTTTGGTTAATTTCCATGGATATTCAGGGCCGTCTTAGATAGGCTGGGGCCCTTGGGCAAACGAAAACTTGTGGCCCTTTAGGAATATAAAGAAATCAAACTTTAAAATTTTTTCACTATGATTTTTTGGGAAATCAGATTATATTTTTGCAGTATGTCATTAATAATATTGGTAAGCTGCGGTTTTTTTATGATTACGATAATAATATCTTTCAGGATTTCTGTTAAGCAAAATCTTAATAATGCTCATAATTATTGACATATTGTTATATTACTTAGTCGTTATTAAGCTGCGAAATAGAATGCTCCCGAATTAGGTCAACGAGAAAAATGCAGTACACCTAACCAAAATACTTATTTTAAGGTTAAAAGTGACCGCCTCGTTGGTCGATTGGCTAGCGTACACGCCTAACCACACCGATCAACCACAAGGCTCGGGTTCGATTCCCGACGGGGACAGGCATTTGTGCGATGAACATTTCGAACAACGGGCGACCACTAATTCATAGTTAAGACAGGACAACGTTTCCGGTTCAGAGTTGAATACAATAACGTTTTATTTTTGTCAAATGTTATGGCTTTTCTACTTTAGGAATTCACAGTTTACATTCTACAGAAACACTTTCTATTGTATTAATACATGTTTAGATAATAAACGACCGTTTTAATTATGACTAAACTAAAATAAAGGATACTTTCTCCTGATGAGAGTAACCGCTTTACTATGAGTTTAGCAATACATTTTCTCGTCTATATCATGTTCAAGCCAAAAAGTTCACTTATAGATGCGTTGATATCTTATGGCCGGGATATTAGGCCTATTGTGCAAGCCTACTAGCAACCCTATTCTCTAGACCGGAATACTTCGCTGTCATTTCGGTAAAAGCAATAGGTAAGGCAGTTGATCCTAACTTTTCTCTGCTCCTCTCGCCCTAGCAGTGTACTACCAGTAGCTGGATGCCCATTTTCATTTTAAGTAACTTCGAAATTATAGGTTTTAAATTTCTATATTTTTATGATGTTTTATAAAATTGGTATAGAAATCGATTAACAGATCTACGTTAATGGATTCTTGAACCATTTTTTTTTCATTTCCACCAAGACTGGATAATGGAAACTCAGGGAAATATAGGAAATACTCAGTTTTTGTTACGTACAAGATACAATTATTGGAGCTAGTGGTCACCCATTGATTGAAATTCGGCCACAATAGGTATATTTTAATTGTGAGCTATCATCACTACATGGTACCTATAAAACAAAGTTGCTGCCTTTGTGCTTATGTCCCTTTGTATGCTTAAATCTTTAAAACTACGAAATGGATTTTGATGCGGTTTTTAGTAGATAAAGTGGTTGAAGAGGAAGGTTTATATGTTTATTTCATAACCGTGCGAAGCCGGGGCGGGTCGCTAATTCAATATAAATTGTTAAAAAGTAATGTTCAACGATTATTAAGGTTCTATTGTTAATAACCTTTTTTGAGAAGCCATCTTGACTTTTGATTTTATACATTATGAATATAGTTTTTGCACCATCTGTGATAATAATATTTGATTTATTGATTTTATGCACTGTGTAAGAATTATTATTGAAAAATATTATTGAAAAATAACGCTACATTTTTCAATAATATTCCCCACACATAAACTGTAAGTGTACGAATAGGGTCTAAAGGTTTTGCTTCGCCTAAATTATTAGTATTTTTTATGATATTGGAAGGCAAACAAGCAGACGGATTTCCTGATGGTAAGAAATTCACGCCGACTAGAGACACCAAAGGTGCAAATGGTACGTTGCCAACTTGAGGCCGGGATGTTAGGCCTCGAGCAAAAGAAAGTTTACCGGCTATCTAACCCTACTAACTGGAACACGTCAACCTCAATTGGACGTTATGACAGCAGGAATAGGTAAGGCGGTGGTACTACTCTGGGCCAGTCGCTGCGAAACTCTACCACTATTAGTATTACTGCATTTAAAATAACTAAAGCCTTGAAAAAAGACTGCGTATTAAGAGACGAGCATCAGTTCGTTGTGACTAATACCTACTGTGACTACACAAATAAGTATGACTAGACGTTTTATGATGATTCGTCCTGGTGCTATAGCATTGCCTATTTTTGATGTTATGATGTAATTGCTCATCACTGATGTGTGGGAGAAGTCTACGAACTTTAGTAAGGAGGTCTACCCCATCCAAAGGTTGGCAACGCAATGTTTTATTTCCAGAGCGTATTTATATTTGTGTGTATATTTGAGAGTGGCATCATAAATTTAAATCGGGTAGACCGATTTCGATGCGGTTTTTTTGTTTGAAAGTTTGAGTGATCAAGATCGTTCTTAGTTAAATTATATGTAGGTAGGTATATTTTGTAGTGGAGTTTATTGAGTTTTTTTAATTTGAGGATAACATTATAATTAATCGTAATAATACTAACATTTTGAATATTCCAGGGTTAAATTAAATAATGACTAAATGTTTTTGTTAATGAATAAGGCGTTTTACGGAACCTACTTTTGCTCGAGGTCTAACATCCCAACCTCAGGTTGGCAACGCACCATTACCACCTTTGATGTCTCTAGGCGGCGTGAATTTCTTACCATCAGGTAATCCATCTGCTTGTTTGCCTTCCTATAACATAAAAAAGCCATTGTAACAGATGTACCCCTGAGTTTAATTGGTAAATGAAAAGTGATTCAACTTTATTGAAAAGCAAACTCAGAATTAAATATTCAACCAACGAACGTACAAATCGTTTTTATTAATATTTTGTGGTTGCAGTTAGATACTCATACAATTATATAACAATAGTTGTTAGTAAGTTTACATAAACATTGTTTATTTATTTGCGGTTCTCATTCCAAGAACTATTTTTGTAAATACAGATAAAAATTATCTTAAGATTAACCACTAGTTCGTTTTAAATGGAAACTTCCCAATGATTTTATTTAAAATGACAATTATATTTTTTCTTATTACAAGAAGAACCAATTCCCGTCTTATAATAAACTTAGACTAAAATATTTAATTGAAAAACCTGACATTATTTATTATACTGTCATTTAGATTACAATATCAACCTCATTTTGCTATTAACTTTAATAATAATAGTAAATATTGCTGGACAAGTTATACAAATTGAATCTAACCCAAAGTAAGCAAGCTATTTGTTTGTATTATGGGTGTTAGTAAACGATTCCAATACACATAGATACTTAAATAGATACCAGAATAAATTTAATAAACACCCAGACCTGGAAATGCAGACATCTATATGTTCATCACACAAATGCCTGCCCCCGTCGGGAATCGAACCCGAGCCTCGCGGTTGGTCAGTGTAGTTAGGCGTATAAATAACCTTCCTCTTCAATCACTTTATCTTTAAAAAAACCGCATCAAAATCCGTTGAGCAGTTTTAAAGATTTAAACATACAAAGGGACACAGTGACAGAGAACTTTGTTTTATATTATGTAGTGATAATACGGTGTCTCTGTGGTGTAGCGGTCCGGCGTTGGACTTGACTTCTTGAGATCCCGGTTTCGAACCCCGGTTCAGGCAATAACAAAATGTGTTTTTAGTAATAAAAAAACGTTGCCCGGGATTGGATATGTGTACGATTGGCGGTGGGCTTACAACCTATCACATGGTGGGACTTAGTATTTTCGGCTAGTCGTGGGTTGGCTACCTGGTTGTGCCTCTGCCTACTCCTTCGGGAATATGGGCGTGAAGATATATTTTTAAGATAAACTCAGTCTTTAGCGTTTTTCGAAAACACTGACTTTAAAATAATAATTTGCTCTATATGGAATCATAAAGATTTGACTTCAAATTCCGATTATGAGTCATTTTCAAATTTGTTGGGTCGTTATCAAATTGTTGTTACAAAACTGTTGCAACAAAATTGTAGTAAAATGGACCAAAGTAACCAAATTGTAATTTTAAAGCTTAGTGTACAAAATCCAAAAAATATTATCACACTTTTTGATTTTATTGTTTTGATAACTATGTATTAGTCTACTAAGGTTATATTTAAAGATTTTAAATAGATATTCCAAAAAAAAAACACTATCTGAGATAACTCAGCCTTTTCATAAAAATGGTATTTTCAACAAACAGTAATTATTTATATCAATTAGTATGTTAAATATTCTTGGTTGGTGTTTGGAGTAGCGCCGGAAGATAATACGTCCACAAATAGCGTCCATTCGCCATCTGCAGTTGGATTTGCTTCAGTAATGTTAACTTCTGTTTGAATTTATTTATTTCAGCTTTGTATCGGCGTGGTTCTTTTAAGATTTTTAATAAAAAAACCAATGACCTTAGAAATTAGCACAATTCGTTGATCGTCTTGTGTCAAAAACACATTTTATTCTTGAATTTCCAAAAGACGTAGGACAAAATTTGTTCAAAAGCATACTTTTTGCAATCGAAAAAGTCGGTTAACACTTATTGTACACCTAGCTTTACCCAGAACAGTTTTGTAACGTAACGAATTGTTACCAAACTGTAAACAAAAACAAATCTAATGTTTTTACGGACGACAACAGAAGGAATAACTTGGTATTTATAGCAAAATGATTTGATCAATGTATTATTAATGGCTCATATAAATCACACAAGTATCTTACTTATACTTACCGACAAATCGCAAAATTCTTTTTTGATAACCAAACTGTAAAACAGCTTTTCACCGCGGACAAGCGCACTAAAATACTCATTATCTCTATCTAACACATGCCATGACAATATTTATAAGCCAATCAGAATCGAGTCAGTTCTGCCAACATCATCGTATTAGATTGAGTTCAAAATTTAAAGAAAATCATCTTGATATTACGTTACAAAACAGTTTGTTACCAAATGGTTAATTTGCTGGACCATCAAGTTAGTTTGCTACAGTTTCATGTTTTTTAACGATTTGTTATTAAATAAATCATATATGATAATCTTAGTTATTAAGAGAGATTATGGCATTTAAGCGTAATTAAAAACATTCAAATAACATAAATAACATAACACAAACAACATGTAAATTGTGCCTAAAGTTGCAAAGGGATGGGCGGACATTTTTTTTTTGTATGGAGACAGAAAATCAACAGTTTAAAAAGTTTTATAAAATTGACATTATGTATTACTAAAAAGGTATTCATTAACGATTCTGTAAAATATAATGATTGTTCTGCAAAATAGAACTTGAATTATTAAGAATTAATATATTTCTCAGTATTATTTTTCTGTCTAAACTTTGAGGACAAGTCAATTTCATCACAGGTCCAAAGAATTTGAAAATGACTCTTATATACTTTGAATAAAGGAGGAAAACAGTTGAATAGTATTAACTAAAATTTTAAATCTCCTGACATTAATTTCCAAGTAGTAACATTAGTTTGAAGTAACCTAATGCAACCTTCTTGATAATTTTGATTAAAGTATCTTCACTGTCATATCCCCGAAAAGGTAGGCAGACGCACAACCAGGGCACCCACGACTAGCTGAAGACAGTAAGTCTCACAATGTGATAGGTGCAAGCTAATCGCCAAAACGGGCACATATTCGATCCCCGACAAAGTTATTTTTATTAGAAAATTGGAAAAATCCAATTTTCTTTTTATTGCCCGACCTGGGATTTGAACCCGGGACTTCATGCAGTCAAGTCCAACAACTGACCCGCTAGACCACAGACGCGATAGTTTGAAGTAACCAAATGCAACCTACTTGATGATTTTAATTAAGATGTTGACTGCTCATAACTAAACTAGCAGCCCGTCCCAGCTTAGTGCCAGTGGACAAACTCCTATTTTATTACACTCGCACATATAAACCTCCTTGAATCACTCTATTGAAAACTTCATCAAAATCTGTTTAAATATCTAATTATACATACGAAGAGGTAGAAGAAAGCGACTTCGTTTGTAACTAAATCCAAAAAAGGAGGAAATTCTCAATGTGACTGTATTTTTTTCTCGACCAACCAACTGGTTTTTATGTTTTTTTTAGAGAGGTAAGTCATGATTCCGGGTGTTGCCATATTAGTTTTATGATCCGGCCGTTGGTTTTTGAGTTATACTTTATACATTTTTCACTTATCATTGATTCATGTTGGACCATTTCGGAACCGTTTGCTTTCGAAAAAAAGAATTATCAAATCCCGACATGGTGACACGATGATATAGTTGGAGTTGATTTTTGCAGTTTTACTGTGCTTATTATATACTATGTAGTGAAGAAACGGTTGGATAGTGTTTATTTTAAAAAGTATCTTCACGCCCCTATCCCCCAAAAAGAGGTAGGCAGAGGCTCAACCAGGGCACGCACGACTAGCCGAAGATACTAAGTCTCACAATGTGATAGGTGGCAAGCCTGTCGCCAATCGGACATATAGCCAATCCCGAGCAATTTTTTTTTATTAAAAAAAATTGGAAAAACCATATTTTCTTTTTGTTGTTCGACCCGGGATTCGAATACGGAGCCCAGGCAGCCAAGCCCAACACCTGAACCGCTAGACCACAGAGGCGATATTATATTAAAATTTAAAAACCACAACATTAAACAACCAGTTCATTTAAATGGAAATTTCCCGATGCATTTGTTCAAAATTAATATTACATTTTTGCTCATTACTGATGAAGAAAACTTAAATAGTGCTCATTAAAGTTTAAGAACCCCTGACTTTGTTATAAGATCACGTTGTTTAAACAGATGTTACTTTTGCAGTTTGAACAAATTGTTTTCTTTTTCGAGAAACTTATTCTATTATTTTAATATAAGGAAAACGAGAGACCCCATATTGTTGCTTTATGTATAGAAATCTTACAAAATATTAAAACTTTAATACGTATAAATTACGTTTTAATATTTAATCTATCATTTATTAAGTATCTAATAATTTTGTGTGAAAAATGTCAACTTAATGTCTGATTAAAATATAATTACCGTCTTCGAAAGCGGTCGTTAGTTTCCAAGTTGTTAATGTAGGTATGTTATTTTCAATGATCAACTCATACTAGTGGTCGCCCGTTGGTCGAAATTCGACCGTAATAAATTTTAATATCTTCTTGATAAGAACGCCATCTTTATTTATCAAAACCCACTTCTTTGTTTCCAAACTTATTAGTGCGCGATCTGTGATCTTTTATCGTTATCATCAATATATTTGTTTGTGTGTGTCAAATGCATGGTAGTGTGGGTAATGTTTTATTTATTGAATTAAGGTACTTTATAAACATTATTTAAAAAAATGTTCGCGTTCTGTTATTCTCCTATACATAAACATTAAGTGTGCCAAATTTTACGCTCCTGCGTCCGCGCAATTCTAGTAAAAAGGGGTCCAAAGTTTTGGCATCACAAATTAATATATTGATTTTACAGTGCCCTTATCGTAAGTTTTAGGTTCGTCAAGTTTACTATACTCGCAAGCGTTCCCGTAATTATTTGTATGACAATTTTGAACAGCACCTCTATTTGTAACTAAGAGAAACACATTTTCAGATCAAAAGTGGCATAGATTTCGACACGTAACTTAACGAACATAATCTATACCAACCAATGGTAAAGGCTCCGAACTACGTAGCTATAGGAACGTAAATATCGATACAATCGGTAAGGAATAAGAAATTTCACCACAGAAGTTGAATCGTCAGTAGCTCAAATGGCTTAATTCGGAAGCGAGCGATGAAACGAAAGGTTGGAATCCAGTCTGAAGTGAATTATTTTTCTCTGAAATTTGTTAACGCTTTTTGTGTCTATGTATGTATTGCAGTATTTGTATGTATTTTTATCTTATAATGGATATTAATGGTGCGTCGCAAATACATATCTCAAAGGTTTACATATAAAGCGTTTACTACAAGAATAATAATTTAAAATCACGTCACAAAAAAAGCAATGATAAATGAGCTTTTAGGTCAAAATTTATGAGTTACTATTATACTAACAGTAAATTGGTGAGAATATTTCTAATCCTTAGAACTATCAATGTGTTATACGTCATATTGAATTGACATATAAAAATATGAAGAAAGGAATTAAACAAAGTAAAGATTACGACAATAATAAGATAGGGGAAGATAAAAAGTGAATGCGCAATTTAGACTCACTGGAGAGAAATGATGATGTTCAAAGCTGTACATCAATTACTAGATGGGAACAGGTAAACTTACCTAAATGATGTGGATCTCGGCTCCAGGAAGGAGCTGATTACCATCCTGAAAAGATAAAGCATTTACATATCTATTGCGTCATTAGAACTAAACCTTTTTATGACAGGATGATAAAATTATAAGACTAAAAGTCTGAAGCGTGGAGGTTTATCCATCATCGAAAGTAGTATAAATTAAAGTTGGTATGATACTTTAATAGAATTTAAAACAGAAAATGAGTTAATTTTAGACAGCTGTTTCTGAAAACAAGCGAACAAAATTGAAGATATTGATAATGAGAATGTATGTGAAGAATGAAACAATAAGGACTGACAATTTAACATAGCGAATAAACAGTCATGTTTTAAGTAAACTGGTAAGCTATTTGGGTAACAAATTTGTGAAGTATATAAAACCCAAGAAACTTTATGTCGTAGCAATGGGTATTCTGTTTCAGATGCTCAAGACTGTGCGAGATGGAGAAGTGGGAGTAAAAAAGGGTGTGTACACTTTCATCTTAAAATATGGGAAAATCCAGGATCAACCTCTGGGGTTTTAGGGTTTTTGGGCAATGATAAAGAGTTCAAGCGTATTTTTTTACTTATAAAGAGTACAAGAGTATCATCACTAAAAGTAGTCACTAGCGTGTTGATCAATAGTTGAAAAAAACTACGAAACAAAACTTGGTTTTGGTATACTTTGGCAAACTCGAAATACAAATAGATGAAATTGATACTAAAAAATGTAATATTGATTTTTACAATACATTTTAGTCAAAATAACACAAAACCGTTCTTAGGTTAGTTTTTTTTACAAAAAGTCTAATATATGATAAGACACTACGCCTAAGATGCCTACGTCTAAATTAAATACATTTCCAATCTTGGTGCTTTTAAAAAAATAATTCTGACATATATAACAATCTGTAACAATTCGGTGTATTTAGTTTCGTTGACTCTAGTATATTTGCGCCCCAGCACAAGAATTCATTTACTTACTTTAGGACTAAATTTTGATTGATAGATAAATTTAGATATTCAGGAATATTTATTTATCTGTATTAAATAAAAATTAAAGAAATCATAATATTTTTGTACAATTACTATTAGAAAAAGAACTATTTTTTTACTAATAAGTCATTTACAACTAACATTGTAACGATCACATGTTCTCAACAGTATATTATATTTACTTAATATTTTTTTTTACATAATTAACTTGGAGATGTTGTGGAAAAAGAATATTATGAACAAATAAAATAAGGGGAAATTTGTCTGTTTTTTAAAAACACAACTTTTTGGAATTAGTACGAAAATAAAATGAATGACCTAACATCAAACTAAAAACAATAAGCTAAATTAAGACAAAACAGGTTCTCTTGACATTTTTTATAAAACATGCCAAATATGAAGGTAGATTTCAAATAGTAATACACAGTATTATAAGATACTCCTGGGACAAGATTTAATAAAGGAAATTATATATTATATAAGAATAAAGCTGTTAGCACACCGATCCATTATGTGCGACGTGATTGCAGTAGCGAAACATCTGCGGAACGTTAATAAACTGCACTTTGTACTATATTTATATATCATTTTTCATATTTACCAGGTAACAGTTCTAACAGACACTTAAATTTCATGTCAATATATTATAGTAAAATAACAAAGCAAAAACTTTTTCACAGATTGTTAAAGTTGACGGATTTGGATGAAAATAAAGAGTTAAATATTATGTTAAATTGGTGAGAGGGTGAAATTAATAAAAATGTTTATAGTTATTTTAAGTTATAGCGAAAATTTTACAATTAGCCATATGTATAAGAAAAAAAAATCTGTTAGTTTCTTTTTTTTCTTTCTTTAGGTATTGGCGTTCACGTAAGTATTTTGTCATTAGTCAAGTAGATCATCATAGATTTGCATCAAATTCAAAATTGAGATTCAATTATAATTAGTCATAAGTCATGTCAGGGTCTTGGGTAAATCGGTGGCCTCATTACTCAAGCTCATGTAGTATCCGTATGAAAATAATTTAATTTGCAACTTCTTAATTTTTTTATTTGGTTTTTTTATAAATGTAAATTCTTTGTACATGAACAAACCAAAGGACTTTTTTCATATGTTTACAGGAGATCTATAAAAACAATTTAACAGTATCCTTTACACGCGCGAAATTAAACAAAAATCAAAGGTAATACATATGTTTTAAAACCACGGCTAATTTCAATGATACTAATCATACAAGTCTACAAACCGATTATCAGGTTTATTTAATTATGAAAAAACTGGACCATCTTTTCACTCGATGGCGCCAAAACTCACTTTTGCAGTTTCGCTTCCGCATATAAATAATAATATGTTGGTGTGCTCACAGCCTAAAACTTCTAAATAGTTAATTCGTTTATTTAATTTCGTATCATAAAGTGACTCTATATTTTATCATTCAAATTGTTTCTAGATTTTTCCTAAATTAGCTTAATTTTTCTCGCTCAACTTCGTGGTTTAAATTCAAATTAGTTGTTACATGACTCTAGGAAATCTTGATTTTGTTTTGTTTAGCATGTTAATTGCTCCACCTGCGAGGTACTTTTAAATGCGACTCTAGATTATTTGTAACAAGCTGTGCCCGCGATTTCGTCGTTGAAAAAGTTATTAAGTTTACTTAGTTAATTTAGTTTTTTTTAATAATGATTTGTAATTTGCTAACAAAAAAATGATGCTCGTAATAGGCTCGCCACCTATTATTTATGAGACTTAGTGTCTTCGGCTAGTCGTGGGCGCCTTGGTTGTGCCTCTGCCTACTCGTGAATACGGGCGTGAAGTTACTTTTTAAATAAAAGTAGCCTCAGTTACTCCTTATCACATATGCGACCTGGAAATCATTTCAGAGCTTAGCCAGAACATACAGATTCACAGACAGACAATTATTGCGGTATATAACGGTATATATTTTAGCGGTTATTTTGACATTACAAATAGACACTCTAATTTTATTCATTTGTATGTATAGACTAGATGTTACCTGCGGCTTCGTCCGCGTTTTCACAGATATGCGTGTTGTGATCGAGATTCAAAGTAGCCTAATTATAATCCCGATCACTATTTACCTGTTCCAAATTTCAGACAAATCCATTCAGCTATTCGGGCGTAAAAGAATAACAAACATCCATACATACACACTAACAAACTTTTGCATTTATAAGATGTTTAATAGGTTTGTTGCTGTGATCCATACAGTGTAGGAGCATTTTTTTTAAATCCAGTTCCTTACGGCAGGCTTGGAGGAGATAGGGATTTTGAAACTGAAAAGATGTGGTAGTAAAAACCGTAAGAAAAGGTGGATGGAATAAAATCGTTAAATGAGACTTGAGCCTGCGCGACAGTTGCTGTGCTACCGAGCTGAAAAATGTGGGAGAGTAAAAACCGTAAGAAAAAGTAGATGGAATAATACCGTTAAAAAAGACGTGCGCAAGCGCGACAGTCGTATACACAAGCGAGTAGTGTACAATACCTTTCTCTTTGTTCCTCACTCCACCTCGCTAATGCACAGTATATACCCATGAATTGTGTCGATTCTACATTAGCCGAAGGAACTTCCTTCCTACCTGGTGTCCTGTGACACAATTATCTTTTTTTTACTGTATAACGACATTGTAAATCGCAATTAGAAACTTACTAGTTTTTAAAAATCAGCTTTTTTGAAAAACATTAAGTTTTTAAACTATAACCTACAGGAGGCCTTGGAATGGGTGAACAAACGAATTTTTGAGCATAATAAATTTTATAGGTATAAATAGCAGCACTATCATCAATATTATTTACAGTTGTGTCAACAGAAGGTTGATTATTGATTTATCTCCAAAAAGCAATCTATCCGATATTATTTTCATTTATGAAAACTATTTAACTGCTAGCTGCTCCGGCGAAATTTGTTCATCCGTTTGTATGGGAAAAAATAAAATGTTTTTCCTAGTTTCTTCGCATTATAACAGGATAAAGTATCTTAAATCTGTTTAAGGGTTGTAAGTTACCTCTATGTCATTTTTCAGCCAAATCTGTTTAGCCGTTCTTCAGTTATATAGATTGTGTAACTACCACGGTTTTCCTTTATACTCGTATAAATAGGCGAGCTGTTCCGGCGAACTTCGTTCTACTCGTCCCGTGTTTCTAGTTTCTCTGCAGACGAACGTGTTAAAAAGTATCTTAAGCTAACGTTCTATTAATTTCCAGGTTAAATTGTTCAGCCGTTTTTAGTTATAAATAGTGTAACTAACACGACTTTCTTTTATTTATGTAGATGTGTTTAACTAATTTGAGGGCCTCGTTTGTTAAAAGGTTAGCGACCATGCCTTACAACATCGATCAATCGATTATTGGAATTAGACATTTGTGTATTGTCGACCTAGGTCTCCTCAATGAATGAGACTGAATTATTAAACGGAAAAGATGAATATCCGAAGTTTTCCATTTTACTGCAATGGCATAACAAAAAGAAATTTACGTTTTTCCATAAAACGGTAATAAAATCAAACGAGGCAACACATGTTTTTTACGATAGTAATATAATGTGTACAAAATTTCATTACAAAATCGTAATATGAGTGAGTGCTCAGAAAATATGATTGGTTTTGAAAGAATGAATGTAATTCTGTTTATTAAAGGGTCTTATTATATTTTGTACCTGTATCTATTAAAGTATTTCTAAGTACAATATCGTTGTTTAGTTTTTGAAGTTAAAAAATTCTTTAGCGGCGTTGCTCACTTTTTTGGAATGGGTAAAAACTTCTAAACACGTGACCTGACCAAAAATTCGTAAGACGGCGCAAGGCGCTTGCGCGAATATTCGTGTTGTCATGTTTGTGTACGATAGCGCAATAAATGAATAATGTGTTGTATCATACAAATGATAGTACCTACTCTCATACCGACAGTTAAAGCATTTCGAGCAAAATTATTTCCTAACTTCCACAATATCAAAAATGTACAACGTTAATATTAAAGTTTTCACTTCTGCTGGCACTCCCGGAGTGCAATCCGTCGTTTTTTTATTGTCGTTGTCTAACACTCATAGAATATAATCGTAATTTGCTTAGAAAGAAGAAAGAATTTTTTATTGCAGGAACATGGCTTCAAATTAGTTTTACAATAATTTTGTACTAGTGTGCAACATACATATCTAATTTTGTCTTGGTTTGTAAGAAACATTATTACACATTTTGAGTAATTCTACATGATTACTCGCATTTAGTAACAATTTATGAAAATCTTATTTAAATGACAGTGAATTGTACTTTTTTCTTCTAAAAACTCGGTTGAGCCTTTCAAGTTATGTGATATCATGTTACGTGATTTTCTAACAATTTTCTTACCATTATATTTTAATCATATTACTTTGGGGTTAGGTTAGTTTATGCAATTTAATTAAACGAATTTATTTTATTTTATTATTTTTTGGTACTACTGAGATGTTTTCCAAAGTTGTTTCTCCCAGAATCCATGTAGATATCGGGATAAACTATTAACTTTTTTTTTTATTTTTTATATGTTATAGGAAGGCAAACAAGCAGACGAATTTCCTGTTAGTAAGAAATTCACGCCGCCTAGAGACACCAAAGGTGATAATGGTGCGTTGCCAACCTGAGTTTGGGATGTTAGGCCTCGAGCAAAAGTAAGTTTACCGGCTACCTTAC